>OX387252.1:4917775-4925275 GCA_947562095.1 Branchellion lobata | reverse complement strand
TTATCATCAATAACATCAAATCCTTTTTATTGTTCATGGAACATTCGTTACATCAGTAATTATCAGCTTTCTATTATTTTTATTCATAATTTTTGCTGACACACCACAACTTTTTTCAATTTTTTTTGTTATTTTTCTATATTTTTTCAAAAAACTTTTAAAATATTTCTTGGCAATATGAATGCTTACTTTTAGTCAAAGTACAAGTCGGTAAGTTATAACGAAATCTACACTTTTTTTCCAGTGCACTCCAGAAACACAAGATTGTTCCATAAAACTTCGTTACATACCCCAAAACTACCAGATTATTTTCGAACCCTCCGTGCTTTTCTCAACTATTCCATCCTTTCTCAAAACTTTTATATCTCCGGAACCTTCTAGAGCTTTCTACAAACAACTTATTCAATTTCCCTCAGTGGATCCAAGTTGCTTCTCATCACCACTCTATTTTGTTTCCACCAACCTCAGCCCGTCCACCAATCACCACTCTATATCTTCTTCTTCCACCAATCACCACTCTATATCTTCTTCTTCCACCAATCACCACTCCATATCTTCTTCTTCCACCAATCACCACTCTATATCTTCTTCTTCCACCAATCACCACTCTATATCTTCTTCTTCCACCAATCACCACTCCATATCTTCTTCTTCCACCAATCACCACTCTATATCTTCTTCTTCCACCAATCACCACTCTATATCTTCTTCTTCCACCAATCACCACTCTATATCTTCTTCTTCCACCAATCACCACTCCATATCTTCTTCTTCCACCAATCACCACTCTATATCTTCTTCTTCCACCAATCACCACTCTATATCTTCTTCTTCCACCAATCACCACTCTATATCTTTTTCTTCCACCAATCACCACTCTATATCTTTTTCTTCCACCAATCACCACTCTATATCTTCCTCTTCCACCAATCACCACTCTATATCTTCTTCTTCCACCAATCACCACTCCATATCTTCTTCTTCCACCAATCACCACTCCATATCTTCTTCTTCCACCAATCACCACTCCATATCTTCTTCTTCCACCAATCACCACTCTATATCTTCTTCTTCCACCAATCATCATTTCTTGCTTTTCCCTCTCCCACCAATCACCATTCCACCTTCACTTCTTTTCACCAATCACCACCAAAATGTTTTCAACACCGTTGATGCTCCTATACTTCCATTAACACCTCTTTTCAGTTCCATCTTCATCTCATTTTTCACTTCTTCCACCAGCTCCTCCATCACCTTCTTCATCACCACCTCCACCACCTCCTCCACCACCTTTTCCACCACCTCCTCCACCACCTCCTCCATCACCTCCTCCATCACCTCCTCCACCACCTCCTCCACCACCTTTTCCACCACCTCCTCCATCACCTCCTCCACCACCTTCTCCACCACTTCCTCCACCAACTCCTCCACCACCTTCTCCACCACCTCCTCCATCGCCTTTTCCACCACCTTTTCCACCACCTCCTCCACCACCTCCTCCACCACCTCTTCAACTACCTCCGCCATCACCTCCTCCACCATCTCCTTCACCACCTCCTTCACCACCTCTTCCACCACCTCCTCCACCACTCTTTTCAGCACCTCTTCCACCACTCTTTTCACCACCTCTTCCACCACCTCCTCCACCACCTCTTCCACCACCTTCTCCATCACCTCCTCCATCACCTCCTCCACCACCTCCTCCACCACCTTTTCCACCACCTCCTCCATCACCTCCTCCACCACCTCCTCCACCACTTCCTCCACCAACTCCTCCACCACCTCCTCCACCACCTCTTCAACTACCTCCGCCATCACCTCCTCCACCATCTCCTTCACCACCTCCTTCACCACCTCTTCCACCACCTCCTCCACCACTCTTTTCAGCACCTCTTCCACCACTCTTTTCACCACCTCTTCCACCACCTCCTCCACCACCTCCTCCATCGCCTTTTCCACCACCTCCTCCACCACCTCTTCAACCACCTCCGCCATCACCTCCTCCACCACCTCTTCCACCACCTCCTTCACCACCTCTTCCACCACCTCCTCCACCACTCTTTTCAGCACCTCTTCCATCGTCTCTTCCAGTACTTTCTCCCACTTCCTCCTTCACTGCATATCCTCCAGTTATTTTTAAATTGAAAAAATAATGGATTTTCATAAAAAATTTTTTAATTCAAAACTTTCTTCAATAATTCTTATTTTTCATTTTATTTGGAAACTTTTATTCCAATTCAATTTCATTTTTTCTCCAATCACTCGCGGTTTTTTTTTCTCAAAAAAACATTAACAATAAAAACATGTTTCGATTTCGAACCTGCCCCTTTCTAATCTAATCTAATCTGATCTAATCTAATCTAATCTGATCTGATCTGATCTGATCTGATCTAATCTAATCTGATCTAATCTAATCTGATCTAATCTAATCTAATCTGATCTGATCTGATCTGATCTGATCTAATCTAATCTAATCTAATCTAATCATTTGTATAGCGCTGCTTTCACACTGTTCAAGAGGGCTCATATTAACACAATCAGGTGCCCATTAAATCTCGATTTTTCCAACAAAAAAAGTGTTTCACATCCTTTTTTCAGAAGTTTTTAAATAATTCTCGAAACGTTTTTTTCAACTCTTCCAAAACAAAACTCTTCCAAAACAAAACTCTTCCAAAACAAAACTTTTCCAAAACAAAACTCTTCCAAAACAAAACTCTTCCAGAACAAAACTCTTCCAGAACAAAATTCTTCCAGAACAAAACTTTTCCAGAACAAAACTCTTTCAGAACAAAACTCTTCCAGAACAAAACTCTTCCAAAACAAAACTCTTTCAAAACAAAACTCTTCCAGAACAAAACTCTTCCAAAACAAAACTCTTCCAAAACAAAACTCTTCCAGAACAAAACTCTTCCAGAAACAAAACTCTTCCAGAACAAAACTCTTCCAGAACAAAACTCTTCCAAAACAAAACTCTTCCAGAACAAAACTCTTCCAGAACAAAACTCTTCCAGAACAAAACTCTTCTAGAACAAAACTCTTCTAGAACAAAACTCTTCCAAAACAAAACTCTTCCAGAACAAAACTCTTCCAGAACAAAACTCTTCCAGAGCAAAACTCTTCCAGAACAAAACTCTTCCAAAACAAAACTCTTCTAGAACAAAACTCTTCTAGAACAAAACTCTTCCAAAACAAAACTCTTCCAAAACAAAACTCTTCCAGAACAAAACTCTTCCAGAACAAAACTCTTCTAGAACAAAACTTTTCCAAAACAAAACTCTTCCAAAACAAAACTCTTCCAGAACAAAACTCTTCCAGAACAGTGAAACAACCAGAGGGCCGCTCATCAAGTGAATTTCCTCAACTCCAATCAACTCCAATCAACTCCAATCAACTCCAATCAACTCCAATTAACTCCAATTAACTCCGATTAACTCCAATTAACTCCAATCAACTCCGATCAACTCCGATTAACTCCAATTAACTCCAATTAACTCCGATTAACTCCAATTAACTCCAATTAACTCCAATTAAATTCAATTAACTCTAATTAACTCCAATTAACTCCGATCAACTTTGATTAACTCCAATCAACTTCAATCACCTCCAATTAATTAAGCTTATTAAATTAATTACGACATAACTTCATCAGAACCTAATACCAACCCACCACACGACAGTTTTAAATTGACCAACCAAAAAAACAGCTTTGGAGATACTATTTTTAAAAAAAAAAATAATAATAACAAAAATAATAAGATTTTTATTCTGATTCGATTTTTTTTTCTCCATTTCTAATGAATTGCTGTTATACGCTCTTTCCAACACTTTCAGCTCTTTCATTTTTGCTTCTTACTTTTTTTTGTTTTTCAATGCTGTTTTTTTATTCAAAATTTTTCATTTTCAAAAGCGTCATTTTTGTTTTGCAAAAAATTTAAGACGCCCTCTATCTTTTTTTATTTTGTTATTCACATCTCTTTTTTCAATTCATTCTTTCTTTTTTTTTATAATTTTTTTTCTTTTTTCATACTTTTTCTTTTTTTTATAATTTTTTTCTTTTTTCGTTTTCTGTACATCACTTCTTTCACCACCTACAAAACCTCTTCCACCACCAACCGCATTGCTCCCAAATTTATCGAAACATTTCCAAAAAATCTTTCCCTTTATGCGTTGTTTCACCATTTTTTCAACTTCTTTTGTTTGAAAGTTTGTTTTTTATATAAAATTGTTTTTTTTTATATAAAATTGTTTTTTATTTAAAATTGTTTTTTTATTTAAAAATATTTTTATATAAAATTGTTTTTTATTTAAAAAAATTTTTTTATATAAAATTGTTTTTTATAAAATTTGTTTTTGATATAATTTTAATTTTAATAAAACTTTGGTTTCGATATAATTTTGTTTTTTTTTTTCATTTCAAAAGTGCATTTAGCAACTCATCCGGAAGTTTTTCTCAATTCATTTTCTTTTTTATCGATTCAATGCAGCGAAAAATTGAAGAAAAAACATTTTAAGACACATCAATAACCTTCAAACCACTCAATCTTCTTTCATTCCTTTCCCATTTTTACACATTCTCCTAATCTTCTTTTTCTTTTTTCTCTCTTTAATTTTTCTTTCTCTTTTTATTATCATAATTTTTCTTTTTCTTTTTTCTTTCTTTTCTTTTTTTTTTTATACTTTTACAAATTGTTTAATTATTCTTCGTCTTTGAATATTTTATTTCTTTTTCGTCACTATTTCCTTCCTCCTTCTCCTCCATCCCTCACAACTTCATTCGGCCGTAAAAAAATTGTCAGTCTTTCTACGTCATAATTATCATTATCAACATCTTTTTCTTCCTCTATTTCTTTTTATTTTACTTCTTCTTCTTCTTCTTCTTCTTCTTCTTCTTCTTCTTCTTCTTCTTCTTCTTCTTCTTCTTCTTCTTCTTCTTCTTCTTCATTTTTCTGCCTTGTGTTTTATCATCATCCTCATCATCATCATCATCATCATCATCATCATCATCATCATCATCATCATCATCATCATCATCATCATCATCATCATCATCATCATCATCATCATCATCATCATCATCATCATCATCATCATCATCATCATCATCATCATCATCATCATCATCATCATCATCATCATCATCATCATCATCATCATCATCATCATCATCATCATCATCATCATCATCATCATCATCATCATCATCATCATCATCATCATCATCATCATCATCATCATCATCATCATCATCATCATCATCATCATCATCATCATCATCATCATCATCATCATCATCATCATCATCATCATCATCATCATCATCATCATCATCATCATCATCATCATCATCATCATCATCATCATCATCATCATCATCATCATCATCATCATCATCATCATCATCATCATCATCATCATCATCATCATCATCATCATCATCATCATCATCATCATCATCATCATCATCATCATCATCATCATCATCATCATCACCATCACCATCATCATCATCATCATCATCATCACCCCAACTAATGGTAGTAACCATGCCAATGGAAAATTATTCCAGAA
This sequence comes from Branchellion lobata, assembly GCA_947562095.1. NCBI lineage: Eukaryota > Metazoa > Annelida > Clitellata > Hirudinida > Piscicolidae > Branchellion > Branchellion lobata. Next base: position 4,919,707 of record OX387252.1, on the reverse strand, counting down.
AAGTCTTGAATGGTTTTTCAGTTTCAAGTTGTTTTAGTTTTTCTCTCAAAAACGTATTTTTCATAATTTTTTTTTACTTTTTTTTCTATATTTTTTCTTTTTTCACCCTTAATTTTCCTACAATTTAAATTTTTTTTTAAACGATCAAAAAATTTAAAAAAAATTGAAACTTTGAAAATGAAATCCTATGAACCTCTCAAAAGAATATTTTCCAAACATTCCAATTAATACCAAATAAAAACCTTTCAATTTTTTGTTTTTTTTTTCTAAAAACTGCAGTTTCATTTTCATTGGCCCCCACACCTCCACAGTTTTTTTTAATTACAAATAGTTTCCACTTCATTAAGGTTACATTGAAACCTGAAATAAAAACTCCATAGCAAAACTGTTTCCAAATAGGAGTTTTTTTCAAAATTTTTTTTTTAACTTGTTTTTTTCAAAAACTGCTAACTACTCTTCTCTTATTTCCAAAACTCAGGACCATGGTGGGTGTGACATTTTGCTCTGTTTTTTGCCCGTTTTTATGCTGTTTTTCATATTTATCTCTATCCTTGTTTTTTTTTTCTTTCCGATGCTTCAATGTCCTGCTCTTTTGTTTTTCATTCATTCGTTCCTTTTGCGTCCAGTTGTTTCAGACGTGTCATTTTCAAAAATTATTCTATAGTTCTTCACGTTCTTTCATTTTTATTTAGTTTTTCAATAGACTTTTAAAAGTTTTTTTTACATTTTTTCTTCATTTTTTCAATAGTTTTTTTTCATATTTTTTACGTTTTTTCAAATAAATCAACTTACAAACCGTGGAGTTGATGTGTTTTGGAGCTAACGACAAGAGGCAGAATGCAAATGAAAAATAGGATCTTGAAAAACTGGGACTGGTGTGGCTGGTGTGGTTGTTGTGGCTGGTGTGGCTGTTGTGGCTGGTGTGGTTGGTGTGGCTCTTGTGGCTTTTGTGGCTGGTGTGGCTCTTGTGGCTTTTGTGGCTTTTGTGGCTTTTGTGGCTTTTGTGGCTTTTGTGGTACTTGTGGCTGTTGTGGTTGCTGTAGCCAGTGTGGTAAAGAAGTTGGATGCGTTTGAAACTGACATTCTTTTTCTTTCAGAAAGGTCTCATTGTCCGAAGAATCCATTTGTTTTCGGCAGTATTTGTGTGGTTTTTGGGTGCATTTGTGGGGTTTTTGGGTGCATTTGTGTGGTTTTTGTGAGATTCTGTTTATTTTTGGTGTGTTCCTGTGTGGTGTGTTCCTGTGTGGTGTGTTCCTGTGTGGTGTGTTCCTGTGTGGTGTGTTCCTGTGTGGTGTGTTCCTGTGTGGTGTGTTCCTGTGTGGTGTGTTCCTGTGTGGTGTGTTCCTGTGTGGTGTGTTCCTGTGTGGTGTGTTCCTGTGTGGTGTGTTCCTGTGTGGTGTGTTCCTGTGTGGTGTGTTCCTGTGTGGTGTGTTCCTGTGTGGTGTGTTCCTGTGTGGTGTGTTCCTGTGTGGTGTGTTCCTGTGTGGTGTGTTCCTGTATGGTGTGTTCCTGTGTGGTGTGTTCCTGTGTGGTGTGTTCCTGTGTGGTGTGTTCCTGTGTGGTGTGTTCCTGTGTGGTGTGTTCCTGTGTGGTGTGTTCCTGTATGGTGTGTTCCTGTGTGGTGTGTTCCAGTGTGGTGTGTTCCTGTGTGGTGTGTTCCTGTGTGGTGTGTTCCTGTGTGGTGTGTTCCTGTGTGGTGTGTTCCTGTGTGGTGTGTTCTTGTGTGGTGTGTTTTTAAGTGCTTGGTGCGTGTGTAGAAATCTCAAGCAGGTTTCTTCCATTGGAAAAGTGATGCTGACTGCGATAATTTTCAAGTTTCTTCTTTGTTCCACTTAACAGTTTTTTCCACTTTTTTATTTTTTTCTTTGTTTTAATTTTTAATAATTTTTTTATATTTTTCGTAAATATTTTTGTTTTTTTCATTTCACAAAT
>OX387252.1:4907775-4912775 GCA_947562095.1 Branchellion lobata | reverse complement strand
TTACAACCCCTCAAACACCCATCCTCAATTCTTTTTCCTACATCCTACCCTTCCTTCCTTCCTTCCTTCCTTCCTTCCTTCCTTCCTTCCTTCCTTCCTTCCTTCCTTCCTTCCTTCCTTCCTTCCTTCCTTCCTTCCTTCCTTCCTTCCTTCCTTCCTTCCTTCCTTCCTTCCTTCCTTCCTTCCTTCCTTCCTTCCTTCCTTCCTTCCTTCCTTCCTTCCTTCCTTCCTTCCTTCCTTCCTTCCTTCCTTCCTTCCTTCCTTCCTTCCTTCCTTCCTTCCTTCCTTCCTTCCTTCCTTCCTTCCTTCCTTCCTTCCTTCCTTCCTTCCTTCCTTCCTTCCTTCCTTCCTTCCTTCCTTCCTTCCTTCCTTCCTTCCTTCCTTCCTTCCTTCCTTCCTTCCTTCCTTCCTTCCTTCCTTCCTTCCTTCCTTCCTTCCTTCCTTCCTTCCTTCCTTCCTTCCTTCCTTCCTTCCTTCCTTCCTTCCTTCCTTCCTTCCTTCCTTCCTTCCTTCCTTCCTTCCTTCCTTCCTTCCTTCCTTCCTTCCTTCCTTCCTTCCTTCCTTCCTTCCTTCCTTCCTTCCTTCCTTCCTTCCTTCCTTCCTTCCTTCCTTCCTTCCTTCCTTCCTTCCTTCCTTCCTTCCTTCCTTCCTTCCTTCCTTCCTTCCTTCCTTCCTTCCTTCCTTCCTTCCTTCCTTCCTTCCTTCCTTCCTTCCTTCCTTACTTCCCTCTTTCCTTCCTTCCTTCCTTCCTTCCTTCTTTCTTTCTTTTCTTCCTTTTTTCCTTCCTTCCTTCCTTCCTTCCTTCTTTCCTTTCTTCCTTCCTTCCTTCCTTCCTTCCTTCCTTCCTTCCTTCCTTCCTTCCTTCCTTCCTTCCTTCCTTCCTTCCTTCCTTCCTTCCTTCCTTCCTTCTTTCCTTCCTTTCTTTTTTCTGTCTTTTTGCTTCACAACTTTTGATTTTTTCATCTGACTTCTTTCCTTCTTTCCCATCTTTCAGGCACTCTTTCATACACTGGTGATACAAGAGTATACACAGAGTATACATAGGGTATGTATATTTGGTACAAAGATGATACACTTGATACAAAAATGATACACATGATACAAAGATTATATACAACTAAGCTTAAAACTCTCCGGGGTTAATGCCACTATAACACTGTTCGTCTTTGTGTTTTGTTGTATTGTATTTCATTTTACTCTAGTTCATTGTTTTGTGTTTTTGTATTTTATTGTACTGTAAATGAGATACAAAAAACACAGAGTATACACGCATGATACTCAAAAATGATACACACGCGGAGGCCACACACAACGTCATCTCCATCATTTTGACCAGTGCAAGCAAAGTTATAGTCTTCAATTATTCACTTTTAATCTGAAAAATCCAATTAAGCACCTCATCAAGGTAATGAATGCGCCACCATGACACCCCTCGTGCCGTATCTCAGAGCCCGCCTGCTCACGTGACAAAAGTTTTTTTTTAATATTTGATTTGTTTTTATCAGTTTCCTTTTCCTTTTTCATTTTCTTTTTTTTTTTATTAACATTTTTGGTTTTTGAGTGGCCTCGAAACTCTTCGGGGTTAATGCCACCATAAAAACAGCCGTACTTGTTTTGTAATTCAACATTTTTCTTCTTATTTCTTATTTTTCAATTTTTGTTTCATTCTATCTTTTTTATTTTTTTTATTTTTTTATTTTTTTGTATTATTATTTGTTATTTTTCATTCACTTGATTTTATTAGGTATGGTACCTTGTATAATTCCATATACTTTCTTTTATGTAAATGAGAGCATACAATCTCATAAAAGTTTTTACACATTTTCGTTTTGGACTTTTATATTATCAATTCTTTTATATTATCAATTCTTTTATATTATCAATTCTTTTATATTATCAATTCTTTTATATTTTCAAATTTTTTTTATTTTCAATTTTTTTATATTTTCAATTTTTTTTATTTTCAGTTTTTTTTTTTATTTTCAATTTTTTTATATTTTCAATTTTTTTTATTTTCAGTTTTTTTTATATTTTCAATTTTTTTATATTTTCCATTTTTTTTCATTTTCAATTTTTCTTCCAATTTTTTTTAAACTTTAACTTTCGTTTCAAATTTGTCACTCAGCTTTTCCAATCAATAAATTATTTATCATCGTAAGTAATCATTTTTTTTATTCTTTCATCAAATCTCATTTTTCCTGTTTTTCCCATTCTTTTTCCATTCTCATCTTTTATTTTGTTTTCATGACAGTAGTTTTTATGTTCCAATAGATTAGTTTTGCATTCACAGAAAAACTTTGCTTTGCTGCAGAAAATCAATTGAAAGTTGTTGTTTTTCAAACGATAAAAAAACCATATTTCCAGCACTTTATTTTTTTTTTTTTTTTTTTATTTTTAATCTTATTTTCAAAGTTCCATAAAAGGAGTTTTAATACCGTAAGGAAAATACATTCAGTGCCAAAAAAACCCCTTTTTTGGCATTTTTTTTTTGGAAACCCTTTTTCATAACTTTCAGTTTTCCATCTGAATTAATTTTTCTCAAGTTCATTATGCGCTAACATCTTTTAGAAATTTTTTTTTCTTCCATTTTTTTATTTTTGGAGAAGTTTTTTTTTCCATAGAAAACTTTTCAGTTTTCTTTTTTTTAAGAAAGGTTTTTCAGTTTTTTTCCATTTTTTTTAATAAAAGTTTTCAGTTTTTTTTTTAATTTTTTTCAAGTTTTTTGTCAAAAGTTATTTTTATATTCTGTACTCTAACATTGTCCCAATCTCTCTCACTTGATTTTCATGCCCTGTTATTACACATGCGTCAGAATTCACTTTTTTTTCAACTTTTGCAACGAAATTTTTTTCTTTTTTTTGCAGCCTTCATTTTTGTTTTGTTTTTTTAGATTTTATTTGAAAACCTTCAAAAAAACATTTTAAATTGCCTTGTTTTTTAAAAGTGAAAAAAACGAAATTAAATTAAAAAATTAAAAGAAGTTAAAATAAAATGAAATAAAAAAATAATTGCATAGATTAATAAATTTGTTTTTATTTTTGTTGAACCAAAAGTTAGAAAAGTAAGTTTTATCAAGAAATATTGAAAACTTTGTACCAAAAACCTCTTGTAACGAATATTTATATGAATTTTTTTCATTAATTTTTATTAATTTTTTTTAATTTAACTTTCTTATAATTATTCACTTTCCAATTTTTATTAAAGATATTTTTAATTTTTGCAAAAAGTTTAAAAAGAATTTGTTTTTGAAGGAGAATTTTGGCGCATAAATCCTCGTTTTGCTATAACTTCCGTTTAGCAAAATGAAAAACTCATAGAATTGTTTGCATACAAAATACCATCAGTTTTGGGTTGCAAAACGTTAAAAATGCATGAAAAACTCCAGACGTGTACAAAGATTTCAAAAAAGAATATAAACGCTTATAAATATTTTAAAGTTCCAAAAATAAGCAAAAATTCTTTTTTGGCATTTTTAAAAATCATCAAAAATGAACAATACAAAGATAAAACCAAAAAAAATAAACTTAAAAACGAAAAAACACTGAAAAATCCTTTTTAAAAATAAGAATGGTAACAACACAGCGGAGTCCCCTGGCGAGGTCTCCCAGCGAGTTTTCCTCCCCGGTGACCCTCCCTTTTTCTCACTTCAAAACCCAAAAAAAAATTTTTTTCATCTTAGAAGCATTTTTTTCAAATATTTTTCCCAATGCTACAAAAAAATAAATCTTTATTTTTAACTTCTCCGTTTTTCTTCGAATCTTCTATTACTTTTCACATTTTTTTATTTTTTCAATATAACCTCTCTTATTTTCATTCTTTTCATTTAATTTTTTTTAATTTTTTTTCAATATTTTTCTATTTTTCCCCATCTTTCAATCTTCTACTCTGCAATATAATCACAACTCCCTTTAATGAAGCTCAGGTAGGAGATAAATGAAAATTTTTATTCATTTTTTTCATCATCATTATTAGCATTAGTTTAATCCAATTAAGTAATATAATTAAAAAATATAATTATATTATTTTATATTAAATTATAATAAAATAGATTCATTTATTGGGGGAAAGTTCCAATGACAAGAACAACGTCTTTGTGTCCAAAACATACATAAGCGACAATAAAAATAAATATTAATAATAATAATAAGAATACATTTCAAACAAATGAGTCAACAAAGAATAATTAAATAAAATTTAGGAAGTTATGAAGGCATTATTATCACACTGCGTGGTGGTGTGAGGTTCACAGAAGGAGGCTGTGGCATGAAATATTCAGAAGCATATTTATTCGGGGGTCCAAGGCGGAATTGATGGGTGTTGAGATGGGTGATGTGGATGGGTGTTGAGATGGGTGATGTGGATGGGTGAGTGTTGAGGTTGGTGATGTGGATGGGTGTTGAGATGGGTGAGGTGGATGGGTGGGTGGGTGTTGAGATGAGTGGGTGGATGGGTGGGTGGATGGGTGGGTAGATGGGTGGGTGGGTGTTGAGGTGGGTGATGTGGATGAGTGAGTGTTGAGGTGGGTGTGTGGGTGTGAGATAGGGTGGGTGGGTGTTGAGATGGGTGATTTGGATGGTTGTTGAAATGGGTGATGTATATGGTTGTTGAGATGGGTGAGGTGGATGGGTGGGTGCGTGTTGAGATGGGTGATGTAGATGGGTGTTGAGATGGGTGATGGGGATGAATGTTGAGATGGGTGATGTGGATGGGTGTTGAGATGGAGGATGTAGATGAGTGGGTGGGTGTTGAGATTGTTGATGTGGATGGGTGGGTGGGTGTTGAGATGAGTGGGTGGATAGGTGGGTAGATGGGTGGGTGGGTGTTGAGATGGGTGAGTGGATGGGTGATGTGGATGGGTGAGTGTTGAGGTGGATGGGTGGGTAGGTGTGAAATGGGTTGGTTGGTGTGAGATAGGTGATGTAGATGGGTGGGTGGGTGTTGAGATGGGTGAATGGACGGGTGGGTAGATGTTGAGATGGGTGAATGGATGGAGGGGTGGG
>OX387252.1:4897775-4902775 GCA_947562095.1 Branchellion lobata | reverse complement strand
GCTTGATGGATGGGTGGATGGATTGATGGATAGCTGAATAGCTGGATGGATGGGTGGATGGATTGATGGACAGCTGAATAGCTGGATGGATGGGTGGATGGATGGGTGGATGGATGAATAGCTGGATGGATGGATCCACAAAGATTAGTGCTTACGACAACATTAATTCTTACTCTCCTCTTTTCTCCAAGTTCTTTTTTTTAATTTTTGCACCTTTTTTTCGTTTTTTTCATATTTTTCCTTTGCTTTTTTTTTCTTTTTTTTCTTTTTTTTTCTTTTTTCAGTTTTTTGTCACTTTTGTTTCCATTTCCCACACATGTTTTTCTATTTTTTTTATTTTTACTTCTATTTCCAAATCTAAACTATCTAAAACATGGTTCCAGTTTTTTTTTAATACTTTTTCAAAACATTGACTGTTTTTGTTTGTTTTTTATTTTTTTTTAATTTTTTTAATTAAAATAATCACCTTGCAGCATTCTACGCGAAAATCTTCAATTGGCTCTTGAAGATTTGTTTTTTTCAAAAACCACTTTGAATAAGTTTGAAAAAAACTCTTTTGATCATCCTTCTCCATCCCATTTACTCTCATCTAAGTTAAGCTCCTATAATTTGATTCAAACTTTCAAAATCTAATCTTAATTCATCCAATTTATCACAATCCAATCTAATGCATTCCAACCCAATCCAGCATGTATCCAATCTAGCATCTATCCAATCTAGCATATATCCAATCTAGCATGTATCCAATCCAGCATGTATCCAATCCAGCATGTATCCAATCCAGCATGTATCCAATCCAGCATGTATCCAATCTAGCATGTATCCAATCCAGCATGTATCCAATCCAGCATGTATCCAATCTAGCATGTATCCAATCTAGCATGTATCCAATCTAGCATGTATCCAATCCAGCATGTATCCAATCTAGCATGCATCCAATCTAGCATGTATCTAATCTTGCATGTATCCAATCCAACATGTATCTAATCTGGCATGTATCCAATTTTGCATGTATCCAATCTAGCAGGTATCCAATCTAGCATGTATCCAAGCTAGCATCTATCCAATCTAGCATGTATCCAATCTAGCATGTATCCAATCTAGCATGTATCTAATCTAGCAGGTATCCAATCTAGCATGTATCCAATCCAGCATGTCTCCAATCTAGCATGTATCCAATCCCGCATGTATCTAATCCAGCATGTATCCACTCCGGCATGTATCCAATCTAGCATGTATCCAATCTAGCATGTATCCAATCTAGCATTTATCCAATCTAGCATGTATCCAATCCAGCATGTTATCAATCTAGCATGTATCCAATCTAGCATGTATCCAACCTAGCATGTATCTAATCCAGCATGTATCCAATCCAGCATGTATCCAATCTAGCATGTATCCAATCTAGGATGTATCCAATCCAGCAGTTATCCAATCTAACATGTATCCAATCTAGCATGTATCCAATCTAGCATGTATCCAATCTAGCATGTATCCAATCCAGCATGTATACAATCCAGCATGTATCCAATCCAGCATGTATCCAATCTAGCATGTATCCAATCCAGCATGTATCCAATCTATCATGTATCCAATCTAGCATGTATCCAATCTAGCATGTATCCAATCTAGCATGTATCCAATCTAGCATGTATCCAATCCAGCATGTATCCAATCTAGCATGTATCCAATCTAGCATGTATCCAATCCAGCATGTATCTAATCCAGCATGTATCCAATCCAGCATGTATCCAATCTAGCATGTATCCAATCTAGCATGTATCCAATCTAGCATGTATCCAATCTAGCATGTATCCAATCCAGCATGTATCCAATCTAGCATGTATCCAATCTGGCATGTATCCAATCAAGCATGTATCTAATCCAGCATGTATCCAATCCAGCATGTATCCAATCTAGCATGTATCCAATCTATCATGTATCCAATCTAGCATGTATCCAAGCTAGCATGTATCTAATCTAGCATGTATCCAATCTAGCATGTATCCAATCTAGCATGTATCCAATCCAGCATGTATCCAATCTAGCATGTATCTAATCTAGCATGTATCCAATCCAGCATGTATCCAATCCAGCATGTATCCAATCTAGCATGTATCCAATCTAGCATGTATCCAATCCAGCATGTATTCAATCCAGCATGTATCCAATCTGGCATGTATCCAATCTAGCATGTATCCAATCCAGCATGTATCCAATCCAGCATGTATCCAATCTAGCATGTATCCAATCCAGCATGTATTCAATCTAGCATGTATCCAATCTAGCATGTATCCAATCTAGCATGTATCCAATCCAGCATGTATCCAGTCTAGCATGTATCCAATCCAGCATGTATCCAATCTAGCATGTATCCAATCCAGCATGTATCCAATCTAGCATGTATTCAATCTAGCATGTATCCAATCTAGCATGTATCCAATCCAGCATGTATCCAATCCAGCATGTATCCAATCTAGCATGTATCCAATCTAGCATGTGTCCAATCTTTTTTTCAATCTGGTTCAATTGAATGCCTCAAACCTTACTCAATCGATTTCGTCTCAATTTATCCTATCCTTTTCTTTTTCCTTTTTCACTTCCTTCCTTCCTTCCTTCCTTCCTTCCTTCCTTCCTTCCTTCCTTCCTTCCTTCCTTCCTTCTTTCCTTCCTTCCTTCCTTTCTTCCTTCCTTCCTTTCTTTCTTATTTCCTTTCTTCCTTCCTTCCTTCCTTCCTCCCTTCCTTCCCTACTTCCTTCCTTCCTTCCTTCCTTCCTTCCTTCCTTCCTTCCTTCCTTCCCTCCTCCCTTCCTTCCTTCCTTCTTTCCTTCCTTCCTTCCTTCCTTTTTTCCTTCCTTCCTTCCTTCCTTCCTTCCTTCCTTCCTTCCTTCCTTCCTTCCTTCCTTCCTTCCTTCCTTCCTTCCTTCCTTCCTTCCTTCCTTCCTTCCTTTCTTCCTTCCTTCCTTCCTTCCTTCCTTCCTTCCTTCCTTCCTTCCTTCCTTCCTTCCTTCTTTATTTCTCTTCTTCTTTCCTTCCTTCTTTTCTTCCTTCCTTCTTTCCTCCTTTCCTTCCTTCATTCATTCCTTCTTTCCTTCCTTTTATCCATTCACGAAACCCATCATTTTTCATTAGTGGAAAGGTGGAGTAGTAGGATGGTGGGATGGTGGAGTGGTAGAATGGTGGAATTGTGGAGTGGTAGAGTGGTGGAGTGGTGGAGTGGTGGAGTGGTGGAGTGGTGGAGTGGTGGACTGGTGGAGTGGTGGAGTGGTGGAGTGGTGGAGTGGTGGAGTGGTGGACTGGTGGAGTGGTGGAGTGGTGGAGTGGTGGAGTGGTGGAGTGGTGGAGTGGTGGAGTGGTGGACTGGTGGAGTGGTGGAGTGGTGGAGTGGTGGAGTGGTGGAGTGGTGGAGTGGTGGAGTGGTGGAGTGGTGGACTGGTGGAGTGGTGGAGTGGTGGAGTGGTGGAGTGGTGGAGTGGTGGAGTGGTGGAGTGGTGGAGTGGTGGAGTGGTGGAGTGGTGGAGTGGTGGACTGGTGGAGTGGTGGAGTGGTGGAGTGGTGGAGTGGTGGAGTGGTGGAGTGGTGGAGTGGTGGAATAGTGGAGTGGTAGAGTGGTGGAGTGGTGGAATAGTGGAGTGGTGGAGTGGTGGAGTGGTGGAGTGGTGGAGTGGTGGAGTGGTGGAGTGGTGGAGTGGTGGAGTGGTGGAGTGGTGGAGTGGTGGAGTGGTGGAATAGTGGAGTGGTAGAGTGGTGGAGTGGTGGAATAGTGGAGTGGTGGAGTGGTGGAGTGGTGGAGTGGTGGAGTGGTGGAGTGGTGGAGTGGTGGAGTGGTGGAATGGTGGAATAGTGGAGTGGTAGAGTGGTGGAGTGGTGGAATAGTGGAGTGGTGGAGTGGTGGAGTGGTGGAGTGGTGGAGTGGTGGAGTGGTGGAGTGGTGGAGTGTTGGAATGGTGGAATAGTGGAGTGGTGGAGTGGTGGAGTGGTGGAATGGTGGAGTGGTAGAAAAACGTCGTTGGTGGAATTTTAAGAGGTTTTGAAAGCAGATTAAATGACTCATACAACTCTTCATCCTCATCTGCCTCCATTGGCTTCTGATTCTTTTTTTTAATTTTTATTATGTCATTGTTTTTCCATTCAATATTTTTATATTTTCCTCGGTCGAATTTTGTTTCCGTTTTTTTAAGTTCAATTTCGTTAAAAATTATCTTCAAACCTCCCGCAAGTTTTTGTGGGTCTTTGAATGTTTTTTTCTTTACATTCACAGTTTATTTTCTCAACACTTTAGAATAAACAAACTAACAAAACCCCTCTTTCAAGTTGTATAGCGCTTAATTAACCATAGGCTTTGTCTGCGTGGATACCTTTCCAACTACAATACATTGCACTACAATGAAACCCAGCGAAGTACAATATAATAAAATACAATACAACATGACACTATACAATACGATACAATACAAAATTATACAATTGAATATAATACAATGCAATATTATACAATACCACTAAAATCAGCACAACCCAATCAGTATATGGCAATATTTTGAAATACAATACAATGCAAGGCAATATGTTGACACACAATACAACACAATGCAATGCAGTATATTGACACACAATACAATGCAAGGCAATATATTGACACACAATACAATACAATGCAAGGCAATATATTGACACACAATACAATACAATGCAAGGCAATATATTGACACACAATACAATACAATGCAATGCAATATATTGACACACAATACAATGCAATGCAATATATTGACACACAATACAATGCAAGGCAATATATTGACACACAATACAATACAATGCAAGGCAATATATTGACACACAATACAATACAATGCAATGCAATATATTGACACACAATACAATACAATGCAATGCAATATATTGACACACAATACAATGCAAGGCAATATATTGACACCCAATACAATACAATACAAGGCAATATATTGACACACAATACAATACAATACAAGGCA
>OX387252.1:4857775-4887775 GCA_947562095.1 Branchellion lobata | reverse complement strand
TAAAAGGAAACTAGGTAGTTTACTTGAATGACTGAAGTTGATCAAATAACTGAATGAGCTGACATTTGAAACTTTAAAAATCAATTTTAACTATGACAATAAAGCAAAAGTGGAAAAAATAAAGAAAGCAGACAAATTTTATATTTATTATAATAAATATGTTCCTATGCTTTAGTCATTTGGTTGGAATTTTGTTGTTTGATCAATTGCTGTTCGAATCCTGAGATCATTTCAGCCTGGTGCTCTAGAGTTTTCACCACCAGAGAACCTTTCATCTTCTGCTGTTGTCTCACCCGCCTGTTAATGCGGAAGGCGGACACTTGGCTGGAGATGAAACACAAGCAGACGAGTATCACAGTGACGCAGGCCGCCAAAGAAGCTTTCACTATCGAGTCCACAAACGCCGCAGAGTGACCAGGTAGTTCTGGCCACCCAGCCATGGTCCTGTTCACCGTGCATGCATACTCAAACTTTTCGAGCTTTCCTCGAAGTTCTTGACTGCTTTCCGGACAAAAGAACAAAAATGGGGTAGCACAGTTGCGTGTTTTCCATAATTTCGAACATACATTTTCAAGCTGCGTCTGGTTTAAAGTTATTAAAAATCTTGGCCCTTGGTTCAAAATCGAATTAAAGTCTTTGAAGCAGTCGTTGACTTGTTTAAGAGAACAGTCATCGAATGTTCTTACTTTTGAAAAAAATGCTGTTATGAAATAAATTGAATAAAATATTAACACTTGGTGAGACATTCTTATATATAAAAGTCTACGAAATAGTTCAACTTTTACATTTAAAAACTAAAAGTAAATCATTGTAAAAGCTATTTAATCATCGCGGAGAGTTATTTTGTTGAAAAAACATTGTGTTTTATTTTTTATATGAATATATTATTTCTGAAAATTTTTGCGCATTTTTTACTTTCAATTTTCAAAAAGTGAGTATCACAGTTGAAAATAAAACATATATGTTTTAAAATTCAAATAAATCAATAAATTTATTTTTTTTTGTATAAAATAAAACAAACATGAAAGTTTTTCAAGGATCAATAATGAAGTTTCAAAAAAATACAAAGTCTTTGTTAGGTTGTTAGTGTTTCCTGTTTGGCTTTATTTATTATGTCAGCTTTTATTTACGAATACTTCTGTTTTATGCTTATAAATTAAACCGAGCGTTGTCATCTGTGTTTATAAATCATAAGTATTTGAAATACCCGACGACAATCGAAAAGTTGCTAAATTAGTTGAGCCAAAGCTGACATCTAATGTAGGTTCACATGTATGAAACTGTGAAGTTTTGTTTTTTAAATGTACTTTTCAAAAAAAATTAATTTAATCTTTTTCCGTATAATTTCCGTAGACGTTACTCAAGAGCCAAACAAACTGGTAACGCAACGCAAACGATAAAGCTACCCGATTCAAAAAAAGGATAACCGATACAAAAATAGAGCTAAAGACCATACATAATGGCGGAATCGACCAAAGGTGCTGAAAGAGACGAGAAAATGAGGGTAAAGTTGTACATGTTAAACGCAGGAAGGGCATGGGACGATAAGGGCACTGGCTATGTTAGTTCCACGTTTGCCGAAAAGACCAAAAACATGTATCTCATCGTGAAGGAGGAAAACAAAAGTACGTATTTCTCTATTTTCGTGTGGAATTTTTAAGTATTTTTTCATTTGTTTTGGATAACATTTGAAAAATCTTGTGAGTAGATTATATTTTTTTTCAATAACAATAGCACAAAACGGCTTAATTTTTAATTATGACTGAACCAATGTACAATGAGGGGGGTAGATGTAATATAATTTACTTTCTATCCAATAGAAATTACATTTCTATTGACTATTAAAATGAAAAAAACTTGCAATGTTATCTTTTCTACCTGTGGAATAACACCAGTGAACTTCATGCATCACCATTATTATTAGTATTATCATCGTCTTCATTATTGCCACCATTATTATCACAGATACTCTTCTGCTCGAATCAAAAATCCAACTAACTACTGCATATCAGAAACAGCAGGTTCCATCGTCTTTCAATATTAAGTTCAAAATTTTCAAGTTGTTTACTTGTATACTCACTCCCACCTTCAAGACCACCATTGAAAACCTCCCAATAAGCTTCACCCAATCTCTACTACAACAGCAACAACCATATTATAACAACAACAATGCTAAAACAGCAATAATAACCATACTACAACAATACAATGTAATACAAATATAAATATTATTAGAGTAGCATTAACCCGTAGAGTTATAAGGCCACAACAATAACAACAACCATAATCTTACAACAATAACAACAACCATAATCCCACAACAATAACAACAACCATAATCCTACAACAATAACAGCAACCATAATCCTACAACAATAACAGCAACCATAATCCTACAACAATAACAACAACCATAATCCTACAATAATAACAACAACCATAATCCTACAACAATAACAACAACCATAATCCTACAACAATAACAACAACCATAATCCTACAACAATAACAACAACCATAGTCCTACAACAATAAAAACAACCATACCCCTACAACAATGACAACAACCATACCCCTACAACAATGACAACAACCATAATCCTACAACAATAACAACAACCATAATCCTACAACAATTACAACAATGACAACAACCATACTACAACAATAACACTTTAATCAACACTGAAACAATCACACTATGGCGAGTCCATCATATTGTCTTTAAGCTCTTCAAGGAGCAGTTCCCACATGATCAATCAACCCCATTTGATTAAGTTGTCAATTTCAGGCACAAGTCATAATTCCCAATGTGTTACTCATATCCAACTTTATAATAACATCTCAATAGCTTTTTAATTATTTCTGTTCATTGGTTCTTCAATTGTCCCTCAAATAGTCACATTAACTTATAATTTCATAATAATAATAATAATAATAATAATAATAATATATAACAATAATACAATGTATCATTTATAAAAGTTATCATTGTTTTTTACAACTACTGATCAAATAAACAGAAATTGTTTCAAGCATTCAAACAATTCAAACTTCCATTCACTGCTTTCAATCTTTCATGGACAATAACAATAATAATAACAACAATATGCATAACAATAACGTTTATTAGTTCTAATAATTGCGTCTTCGAATATTTAATGTTATTTCACTAATTTTACTTTCTTCCTCTTCCCTCTCCTCCTTTCTTTCACTTTCTCACTTTCATTTTTTGCACAACTACCATTGTAGTGACATTAAAACTAAGGGTGTCTACGTCACAGAGCCTCAAGTCTTATTCTTTTTCCTTTTTTATCCTACCACCATCTAATTTTTTTTTCCTTCTTTTTTTCTTTTTCTTTTTTTTCTATGCTTTTTTTTTCCTTCTCTCCATCACCGCCTCACCCACTTGCAGGAAACTCTCATAGTGTGGTCAGAGGCAGAGAATTTTGATTATGCCCTGAGTTTTCAAAATAAGGCTGGCTGTGATGAAGTATGGGCTCAAATATGTCAAGTGAGTTTGTGTGTGTGTGTGTGTGTGTGTGTGTGTGTGTGTGTGTGTGTGTGTGTGTGTGTGTGTGTGTGTGTGTGTGTGTGTGTGTGTGTGTGTGTGTGTGTGTGTGTGTGTGTGTGTGTGTGTGTGTGTGTGTGTGTGTGTGTGTGTGTGTTTGTGTGATTTTTTGTGTGGTGGGGGAGAGTAAAGGGTGGGTGTGTTCATGTCTTTCTGTGTAAAAGTCATATCAATCAGTCATCTACAAAAGGAGATTAATATAATATGATAAGGTGCTCCTAGTTCATCAGGAATCTAAGGAGTGAAGAAATAGAGATCGCTGTGTAGTGTTCTTTATCCTCCTCATTCTCTTCTTTCTCTCATTTCTCTACCTTTTTCTTCTTTTTTTTCAGGTGCAAGGAAAGGATCCATCAGTGGATGTGACACAAGACATACTCATGGAACACGACGACACAGACATGGATGACGATCGGTTATTATCATTATTATTTATTAGTGCTTTCATCATTATGATTATTGCTGATATAATCATGATGATTATTGCGGCTACTATTATCCTTGTTATTATGATTATTATTATCAACCTTTATCACCCTGACAACGGCAGTTTTGAGGGCATGAGTTCAAGCCACCTGGGTGGTTCGGATGGGGAGGGTGGTGGGGGAGGAGGCAGATTGTCGATGGTGTTGCCCGAGTGTGAAGTGTCAAAGCTGGACGACATTGTCGAGTTGTTTCAGGTGGGTTGTCATGGAGGAGAAAGAGGGATGGAGGGTTGTTTGGAGGTCTTTATTTCTTTTAATGACATCAACCTTCATAACACCATAACCATGTCTCTTCCACCTTGACCACGCCACCACCATATCACCCAAACCCCCCTCACCCACTTTCCCACAACTCCCACCAACTCTTCCCCCAGTCATCGCTGCCATCACAAATCATGCGTGAGCGTCTGTCGAACCTGATTGAGCAGGAAAATTACATCGCCAAGCTGGTCGACCTGTTCCGCATGAGTGAGGACCTCGACGACCTGCCCTCACTTCGACGCCTCTATGCCATCTTCAAAAGCCTCTTCCTTCTCAACAAGTCACCCGTCTTTGAAGCCATGTTCGCTGACAACGTCATCTTCGACGTCATAGGTTCGTGACGCCTTTTGAAAGCTTTTTTTTTTATATATATATTTATTGCTTGATGTACTGAAGAAAGTGAAGAATTAGTGAAAGGTTAAATTTTCAAACCTTCCTTCAATCATCCAAGTTACATCATTAATTTTGTTTAGTTTTTATTATTATTATTGTTCTTATTGTCATTACTATTATTCTTATTGTTATTATAATTATTTTTATTGTTTTTATTGTTATTACTATTATTTTTATTGTTTTTATTATTTTCATCATCACCACCACACAGGGGCCCTGGAGTACGACCCGAGCCTGCCGAAAGTGACTCGACACCGTGACTTCCTGCGACGACAGGCTTCCCTCAAGCAGGCTGTGCCCTTCCACAACCCCGAACTTATCCAGAAGATCCACCAAACATACCGGTCCTTCCATCAATCATCCTCACCCATCAATTGCGCCTCAGTTGCTTGTCTTGGTGCTTTACAAATTGGATTCAATATTATCATCATTTTTTCTGTTATTATTATTATTATTATTATTATTATTATTATTATTATTATTATCCATTTATTTGTCTAGTCCAAACCCTTCTTTTCCACTTCACCATTTCACCCATCCCGGCCACCAAACCCATCAAACTCAACGCTTCCCAATCCTTCTATTTCAACCCCCAAATCACCACCCATCTCATTCACTCCACCCTTCAAAACCCTCTCAACCCAACAACGCACCCACTCCAATCCACCCACTCCAACCACCCTTACAACCCACCCCCTTCCTCCACAGTGTTCAGTACATTCAGGACGCCATCTTGCCAGCCCCCTCCATGTTTGAGGAGAACATGCTCTCAACACTCACATCCTTCGTCTACTTCAACAAGGTCGAGATCGTCACGCACATCCAGGTTTGTGTGTGTGTGTGTGTGTGTGTGTGTGTGTGTGTGTGTGTGTGTGTGTGTGTGTGTGTGTGTGTGTGTGTGTGTGTGTGTGTGTTCCTGTGTATCTGTGTATCTGTGTCTACGTTTTTGTCAATTTCAATATAACACTTATTGTTTGGGTGTTATTATCTCTGCATAGTGTTGTTGTCGTTGTTACATAGTATTGTTGTTGCACAGTGCTGTAACATCTATGTCACGCACACACATACACACGTGCGCAGGAGGATGAGAAGTACCTGCAGACGATGTTCAAGCACCTCATTGATGAGGAAACCGATGACCTGGTGACACTTACTGTTGCTCTTTTTGTTTTTGTTATTGTTATCATTATTATTTTATTTTTATTATTATTTTTTTTTTTTGTATTATTGTTAATTATCATCATTACCACTGTCATCGTTCACCCCATGACGTAACACAATACACGCATTACTACGTACACAACACATGACGCACATTATAACGTACGCATAACACTTGACGTGACACGTGTCATGACGTACACACAACACGACCCACAGACGCGTCGCAACATCATGTCCTTCCTGAAGGAGTTGTGCGCCATGTCGTGCAACTTGGCGCAGCAGAACCGTGAGGAGTTTTACAAGGTCCTCACCAACCTTGGTGTCCTCAACGCCCTCGAGATCATTCTGGTCAGCTGCACACTTTTTGGGGGATTTTTTTGCAGATTTTTCTATCATTTTGGGGACTTTTTTCGATGGCTTGGTGCCTTTTGGGTGAATTTTGGAGACTCAAGTGGTTGGTTGGTTGGTTGGTTGGTTGGTTGGTTGGTTGGTTGGTTGGTTAGTTTGTGTGTGTGCATATGGGTGTTTGTATGAGATATTGGAGAGTGGTTGGAGGCGTAGAGAGGTGGTAGGAGAAGACACTGGATGTGCTTTAACCTCCCCTCCCCCCCTTCTCTTTCCTGAAGGATAAGTTCTACCTTTTCCACCACAGGGCATGGATGACGTGGTGAGCAGGTGGCTGGCAGTGGATGTGTTCTCGAGTGTGGTAGAGTTCAACCCCTCCATCCTCCGCGACTTCTTCCTCAAGGAAATACACAAGCAGGACGACGTACTCATCCTCCTCTCTTTCGTCCCCTCATCTCTTCATTTCTTTCTTTCATCTTTTCCCATCCATCCATCCCAGGAGGACCTCCTCATCAACATGGTGATTGAACAAATGTTCACCGACCTCGACCCAGGTGAACATCATCATCATCATCTTTTTCTCAATCGTCATCATCACCTTCCTTATCATCATCGTTATTATTATTATTATTATTATTATTATTATTATTATTATTATTATTATTATTATTATTATTATTATTATTATTATTATTATTATTATCATTATCATCATTATCATCACCATGACGACCACAGAGTTAGGAGGGGCACTGCAGTTGATCGGCGTCATCCGCCTCCTTGTTGACCCCGACAACATGAACTCCACCGTGGTGCGTCTAATCGCCCATTCAATCAATTAAACAATTCAATAGCTAGTTAAGAAATGAGCAATCAATCGTGAAAACACTTATCATCAATATTTATTTTGATATTTTATTTTTATTATTCTTATTATAAGTATCTTCTTTTTTATTATTTATTGTTTTTATTATTATTATTATTCTTATTATTATTTTTTTTATTTTCATTTTTATTATTATTTTTTTTTCAATTATTATTATTATTATTATTATTATTATTATTATTATTTTTATTATTATTATTATTATTATTATTATTATTATTATTATTATTATTATTATTATTATTATCATTATCACCACCGACTCAGAAGAATGAGAAGACAGACTTCCTGAACAACTTCTACCCTCACTGCATGCACATCCTCACCGCCCCCCTCTTTGCCAACACCGCCCATGACAAGCCATGCAAGGGTGGGTGGATGGGTAGTGGTGGTGGGGTTGTTGTTGGGTGAATTTGGGGGATTGATGGCGTTTGGTAAAGTGGGTGGAAAGGTAGTGGTGCATGGTTGATGGGTGGGCGAAGAAGGATGGGAATGTGGATGGGTGAGAAAGCTTGGGTAGATAAGGGTTGGTGAGTGGGAAATCATCATCATCATCATCATCATCATTACTAACCCGCAACCATTAGTAACACCCACCATCACCAAAGGCACACTGGCACTACAGCAACAACACCACACCCCATGGCCATCACCACCACCACAGACGACTACCAGACGGCACAGATGCAGGCGTTGATCCTTGACCTGTTGACCTTCTGCGTGGAACACCACACGTACCACATCAAGAACTTCATGCTCAACAAGCACCTCCTCAAACGCTCACTCACCCTCCTCTCCTCCAAGCATGGCTTCCTGCAGCTCGGTGGGTGTTGTGGTTTGAGCTTATGTGGTTTGTTCCTGAAGCTTGTTGTGTGTGAAAGAGTAGTTTTGAGGTTGTTGTTGTTGTTGTTGTTGTTGTTGGATGGTGGAAGAGGTTGTGGTTAGGGATAAGTTGTGATGGTGGTGGCGATTAAGAGGAGTTACTAATACCGGCTGCAACACTGGCACCACACCACAGCTGCCTTGCGCCTTTTACGCCGCACCATAGGCCTGAAAGATGAGTTCTACCACCGACACATCATCAAGTATGACCTCCTCGGAGGTGTGGTAGATGCCTTCGTAAGAAATGGACCCCGCTACAACCTCCTCAACTCCGCCATTATTGAGCTCTTTGAGTTCATCAAAACGGTTGGTGGCTGTTGTTTTGAGAGTTTGTGGGCGTTTTTTAAGGGTTTTTCGGAAATTTGGGTGGTTTTCATGGGTTTGTTGGAGTGGGGAGTTTTGGGTGTGTTTTAAGGTATTTTTGAGAATCAATGTTTTATGGATGGTTGAAGTGTGTTTTGTGTGTGTGCGTGTGTGTGTGTGTGTGTGTGTGTGTGTGTGTGTGTGTGTGTGTGTGTGTGTGTGTGTGTGTGTGTGTGTGTGTGTGTGTGTTTATGTGTATACGTGTGTTTTCGCATCATCCCAGGAGGACATTCGCTCGCTGATGGGCTACCTGGTGCGCAGACATATTTCCTCCTTCGAAGGCGTGTCTTATGTGCAAACCTTCAGTGCCATCAAGGTCTTCTCACTTCTTTTGACTCCGCCCACTCTTTCTGACTCCTACTTCTCCTGATTTCTCCCAATGTTTTCTGACTTCTCCCACTTCTTTCTGACCCCTCCCACTTCTTTCTGACCCCTCCCACTCCTTCTTGACTCCTCTCACTCTTTCCATTTCTTCTTGACTCCTTCCACTCTTTTTTGACTCTGCCTATTCATTCCTGACTCCTCCCTCTTCCATAACTTTCGCACACCCGTTCAGCACTTTTTCCGTCTTTTCATTCACCTTTTTCTTTTTCTATTCTCCAACTCCCTCCCTCTTATTCCTAGCCACCTATCCGCCACCATCCTCCAACTTCCTCCTTCTTATTCCTACCCATCTATCCGCAACTTCCTTTTTTCGTTTTTACCATCCCTCTATCTCTTTCTCCCTCTCACCCATCCACACCTTCCTTCTTTCATCTTTATCACCCACCCCCCCCCCCCCCTCCAGAACAAGTACCTCCACAGTTCCACGGCAGGCCTTTCCACCTCCACTGACTCCCTCGACTTGTCTGTCATCCCTTGTCTTCATCATCATTCCCATCACCCCCATCATCATCATCATCATCATCCCAATCATTCCCATCATCATCATCATCCCCATCATTCCCATCACCTCCATCATCATCATCATTCCCATCATCATCATCATCATTCCCATCATCCCCATCATCATCATCATCCTCATCATCATCATCCTCATCATCATCATCATCCCCATCATCATCATCATCATCATCATCATCATCCCCATCATCATCATCATCATCATCATCATCATCATCATTCCCATCATCCCCATCATCATCCCCATCATCATCATCATCCCCATCATCATCATCATCATCATCATCATCATCCCCATCATCATCATCATCATCATCATCATCATCATCATCATCTCCATCATCATCATCATCATCATCATCATCATCATCATCATCATCATCCCCATCATCATCCTCATCATCCCCATCATCATCATCATCATCATCATCATCATCATCATCATCATCATTATATTCCTAATTGTAATTGGTCATTATTGTAATAAACAGTAATCATAATAAAACAATAATATTTATGGTAACTAGAAGTGAGTAACTTTTATTTTTCTTAATTTATCATAATCTTTTTTTTATTATTATATTTATTAGCATTATTTTTGTTTTCATTCTTATCACCCTAGCCTGTCGACGACGCCTCTGAAGCCGGATCAGTTGATGGACGAGGATGAGGAGAGTTGGTTTGACCAGGATGATGACCCTGATGACCTCAAGGTGCTTGTCGTGGCGTGTCGTGTTGTGTCGTGGCGTGTTGTGTTGTGTCATGTTGTGTTGTGTCGTGTCATGTTGTGTGGTGCTGTGTTGTGTTGTGTGGTGCTGTGTCGTGTTGTGTCGTGTTGTGTCGTGTTGTGTCATGTTGTGTGGTGTAGTGTGGTGTGGTGTGATGTGGTGTGATGTGGTGTGGTGTGGTGTGGTGTGGTGTGATGTGATGTGGTGTGGTGTGGTGTGGTGTGGTGTGATGTGGTGTGGTGTGGTGTGGTGTGGTGTGATGTGGTGTGGTGTGGTGTGGTGTGGTGTGGTGTGGTGTTGTGTGGTGTTGTGTAATATTATTGTTTTCTATGGTTTTTGAAACTTTTGTAGTGACGTGTATAAACCACTCCAACAGTTGAACACCTCCAAACTTGACGCCTACTCACCCAAGTTCAACCCTCGAAACAATTGTACGTCTGCTTCATTCAATTATCACTTTATTCCGTGTATTAGAAAGCAACATCTTTCCATCAAAACCTCTAAGGAACTTGGGAATCTCTATGGATAGAGACCTCACGATATCAACGCAGATATCAAAAACCATACAGATGTGTTTTACCTCTGCGTCAAATAAGATCAAGAGATGTTTGAAAACACTTGCATCAGCCTTAGTGTTAAATCGTATTGACTATGGCAACATGGCTTTAGTCAGCTTACCTAAGGTAGCAACGCAGAGTGTTCAATCCATAATCAATACAACAGCCAGGCTCATTACAGGAGTAAGGAAATATGATCACATTACCTCTGTACTCAATGAGCTTCACTGGCTGAAAGTTGATGGAAGAATTTAATTTAAAATTGCTCTGCAAAGGTACAAGTGTTTGTCCAACGAGGGTTTTGTCTATCTGACACATGACCTGTTTCCGGTTGCTAGTCTACCTGATAAACAGAGACTAAATCGGCTAAGTCAAAGGACGTTGTTCCCAACAAGCACAAGCTCAAATCATTAAGATTGAGAAGGTTCAGCGTCAGCGGACCTAAGTTGTGGAACAACCTGCCTAACAGCTTTAAATCTTCAAGTTCAACGAATCATTTTGTCGATCTCTGAAGACCCACCTGTTCAATGAATCCTTTCCTTCATCATAATAATAATACTGTACTTTTTTTAAAAGAATTTTATTTGTTAATTTCATTCTTTTTTTTCTTTTTTTACTATTATAATAGTAAAACGTTTTAGTGGCCTAGAAATTACTGGTTAAGTGCCACTAATATTATTCGTAATTGTATTTTTTGTATTGTAATTTAGTGATTATGTGATTATTTTGTTCGTAAGTTTAATAATACGCACTCACGTAATAAAAATTCAATGTAACAACAATAAAAACAACAATAGCTTTTGCCCAACAACAACCGCGCCACTACACAGGCAGCATAGGCACACTAGGTCGATCTCCGATGCCTCTCTACAACAGCAACAACAACAGCCTCACCAAGCGCAACAACACTATCTCGTTCAGCCTCAACTTCAAACAAAATCTTTTTTCCAACAAACCGCAGCAAGCCAACGACTCCAGTCACCTTGCCATTGACCCCCTCCACACCCCTCCCCTCCCTCTCACCCCTACAAGGACCAACAACGACTCCCCCGAGGGAGATAACCTACTCACCGATGCCACCACCAAGCTTAATAGTGGTGGTGAAAATAATACAAACAATAATAATAATATTATAAATAATGATGATAACGACAATATAAGCAACACCAACGGCGTAACATTCGACGCTGAAAAACTCCCCTCTACACCACCATCTCCCTCCTCCTTTTCCTCCTCCTCCTCTTCTCACTCTCTTTCTCCTCTCAACCAATCAATGATCCTCGACTCGCCATCCTCGTCATCTTCTTCACCATCCTCGTCTCCGCGAGTGTCATCATCGTCACCTCACGTATCGTCATCGTCGCCAACATCCGCTTCCAAATCGGTTTGTTGCCTGCTTATTTTTTTGTTGGTATTATTTTTTTATTATTTTTTTTCGTATTATTATTGCTATTATTATTTTATCATAATTTTTCTATTCGTTTTTTTATTTTTCGAATTTCAAATTCAATCATTTTGTATTCTTATTATTGATTTGTACTCGACGATAACACAAAATTTTTCTTTGTTCCTCTCGATCATCGTGTGGTTTTATGTTCATTGCTATTTTTTGTTCTTTTCAAAGCAAATATTTATTTGCGTTTTTTCTCCCTTCTCAGTCGGTGCTCAAAGGCTTGGTTGACTATGAAGATGATGAGGAGGAGGAAGAGGATGATGTAGCTGCGGTCGCTTCCACTTATAAAAACGACAGCGACAACGACGATAACAACGAAAGCAACAACGACGATAACATTACCGAGGACAATAAAAACTTTCAAATATGTAACCAAAGCAACGGCCGTGAGGTTAAGAATGATGAAGATGGTGGAGATGGTGAAAAAAGAGGTGGTGTTGATAACAACGATGACGTCATCAGCAGTAACAACACCCTTGAAGACAACAATAACAACAATGTTACAGCAACGTGCATGGCTGCTGAAGAAGGTACAGATGAAAGAAAAATGAAAAAAAAGGACGAAAAGAAAGAGGAAAAAGAGAAGGAAGAGAAGTTAATAGAAGAAAAGAAGGAGGATGATGAGGAAGAGAAGGAGAAAGAGAAGCTGCAAGAAGAGGTTGATAGGTGCAGTAATATAAGTACATGCGGCAGTACTAGCAGCATGGGTAGTATTGGTAGTAGTACTAGTCTAGGCAACAATAGCAGCAGCAGCAGCAGTAGTAGTAGTAGTAGTAGTAGTGGTAGTAGTTTGAGTAGTAGTGTGAGTTATAGTAGTAGTAGTGTCGATAACGATGTTGAAGAGAAGAACAAGAAAAATGAGGATGTTGGGAGGCAAGAAGAGGAAGAGGAAGGGGAGGATGGTGGGGGTAGTGATGTTGGTGGCGAGGGAGGAAGTGTGTCATTTGTCAGTGGCGACCTTGACTCCACTACAACTCTCAATCCTGCTGCCGATGATGTCACAGATGACGTCACCAACAACGATGTCAATAGCAATAACAACATTGGTCAAAGCAACAACAACAACAACAATAGCAACATCGGTCAAAGCAACAACAACAAAAATGGCAACATCAGTCAAAGCAACAATAATAGCAACATTGGTCAAAGCAACAACAACAACAATAGCGACATCAGTCAAAGCAACAACAACAACAATAGCAACATCGGTCAAAGCAACAACAACAACATCGACCAAAGCAATTACCTCAACGACGATAACGTTGCTCAAAGCAACAGCAACGACACAAACGACAATACCATCAGTAGCGAAGTCAAAAGTGACGATGTACCTGACGTCATTACAACCAGCCACAAAGCCTCCAGTCACCATGACGTTCTCGCCACTGTGTCGTCAAGCGTCAATAACAACAACAGCACCAGTGAAAACAACAACACGCCACTCACCGCCACCGATGTTAGTAGTACTACCACAAGTGGCCACACACCCGACACCGAAGCCACCACCACCACCGATGACTCTGCGCCCAACAGACGAGACGGCGTCAAACGAACGCAAGAAGCGAATTGCGTCGCTGATTGCAAAAGAACCAAAAGTAGCTGATGTCATTTGCATCTTTTCATGATCATATTTTCATCTTTTATCCATTTAATTTCAATTTTTTTAATTTTTTTTGTTTTATTTAATTAATTTTTCTATTTTCAATATTTGTTTATTTATATGATTTTTTCCATTATTATTATTTAAGAATTTTTTTTAATTCGTCGGTATGTTAATATTTATTGAGGTTCGTAATCTTTAGTGATTTTCGGGTATTGTATGTGGGTAGTTGGTTTTTTTTAATTGTCTAATCTTTTTGTTTGTAAATTAGGATTTGAGTAAATTATCCAACACAATATTAACTAATAAGTTCAGTTTTAGAAAATAATTATTTCATTTGGAAAAACTACATTTTAGTTCAAAAAATGTTTTATTAAAGAAAAAAAAGTTGTCGGTTCGTTCATGCTGGCGTAGCATCGTTGCCATCGCTTGGTTATTTTTAATCGTTATTATTATTAAGACGTCTGCTTTTGAAATGCAGTGGAACAAAGGAATTATTAAAAAACTCACTATTGAGTTGTTAGGACAAAAATAACTCCAGTTACTGTGTTTGAATGTATTATTTAACTTTTTTATTGTTATATATTGTCTAATAAGGTCGTGTACATAAACAGTCTGTGCAGATTTTAATTTTATAACATTATTTCAAATGAAAATAAATATGAAAAATATTGTCTCGTTAGTTATATAGTCCTTTCCAAGAAGTGAATACGTCTTAAAAGGCTCGAGTAATCGATTTTCACTTCTCGTATTTTAGGTTAAATATGCGTAGTTCACGTATTACTAAGAAAAGTGTTCTTTAGTCAATGGAAATAGTGGGTAATTGCAACAAACAAAAATGTAGCTCAAATGAGCTAAGAACAGTAAAAAAAAAGATGTATCGAGAACTCCGTTTTATTTTTAGTTTATTTTTTTATTTGAATAGAACGTTGAATTAGAAAAAAAAGTATTCAACTAAAAATTTAAATTTTGTTCATAATTTAAAAAAGTTATTTTGAATCTTTTTATGTTGAGCATTGGCTTGACAAAAGAGGCCGACTCCATTTTTTTTAAAGTTTTTTTATTCGTTTTAGTTAGCGTTGTTTTTAATTTATTTTAAACATGTCTTCTAATTACATGGAAAACAGTCAACAAAATGGAAAAGTTTATCCGGATTCGGCGTAAGTTAAACTTGATAAATAAACTATTTCTTTAACCCGCTAACGTCAACGTGCTCTTAGCGCGAATTTTAATCGCATCTTTCGTGAACTTTTTGGAGCCAAGTTTTTTCACATTTTCATTCAAATTCGATATCACATTCTCAATATTTATTTTTATCACTTCTCATAATATATTTCTAATAAACAGAAAACTCTTTGTCGGCGGCTTGGCTAGGAGCACAACTGAAGGTGCGATGGTTGATTAACAAAACTTTACAAAATTTGAAACTTGAATTATTTTCAACTAATCTTCAGTTATAACAAAAATAATTCGATAAAACCGCTCCAAACGAACGATTATGATGAGTCACGGAGTAATGACGAAATCCGCTTCACTCCCCTCACTTCAACGTTTCCACCAGACGATCTTCGGCAATACTTCTCGGAGTTTGGCAATGTGGTTGAGTGCAACCTCAAGAGAGACTTCGCTTCAGGCGTTTCAAGGGGCTTCGCCTTCATCACCTTCGATGAGCCCATGGGAGTCGAAATGGTGAGTGCCCTACCGCCATTGTTTGATTATTAAATGTTTTTTATCATTATTTAATTTTTCCCATTAGTTTCAAATTTTTGTTAAATTTATTTAACATCGTTTTTTTTTGTTTGGACGACTTCAAAATTAATTCCAAATTTATTTTATTTTTTATTTCTTTCAAGTAATTTTCAAAATTTCAAAAGTTAATTATCATGAAATAAAAACGCGCATTCATTTCATGACTATTATACCCCACCCCATTCTCTCTACCTCACACAGCCACACGCAATTTCCCAATCAACGTTTCCATCACCATTTTCAACCACATTTTCTACAGACAGCTTTAGCTCTTCTGAGTACTATCTTCAGAAACTATTTAGACAACCACACCATCCCCTAAAACCACCTAATCATCACCACCACTCTTCCAACCACAGGTGATCTCCAAGCCCACGCACATCTTGAATGACAAGAACATCGACCCAAAGAAGCTCAAGTCAAAGGAGTCGCTTGAGAAGTGCACCAAGGTGTTTGTGGGTGGTGTTGACCCCAACACCCCTGAAGCCACCATCAGGGAATACTTCCAACAGTATGGAAAGGTGCCTCTTACCATTTTCCATCTTCACTCTTCTTATAATTCATTCTTCAATTTTTTTTATTTATTAGTTGTTACTATAATGTTTATTGATTTGATATTAAATTAAACTTTTAATTATTTTCTTTGAATGATTTCACTCGTTTTCGCCATTACCATCCAACTTATATACAAATGTTAACCCTCTTCCTCCCCCTTCAAAGATTGAGTCAATGGACTTGCCCTTTGACAAGGAGAAAAACCAGCGTCGAGGCTTCTGCTTCGTCAACTTTGACTCCTCTGACGCCGTTGAGAGTCTGTGCACTAAGAGCAGACACCCTGTGGGAGAGAAGGAGGTGAGGGGTGGTGTAGTAGTTTTGTTGGGGGTATTTTATCTGCTTGAATGTCACTTTTATATGTACAAGCACACAAACACACATGGCCACACAAAGGTGGAGGTGAAGCGGGCGACTCCGCAAGATGCGCGCATGGGAGCTTCCAGATATGGCATGTTTGGAAGGGGCGGCTATGGAGGGATGGGTCGGTATGCTGCTTATGTATTTTTCTATCTGTGTTCGTTTGTCCATTTTTGTGTGTGTGTATTTGTTTTTTTGTGTGTTCGTTTATCCGTGTGTGTGTGTGTGTTTTTTATGTGTAATAGTATGAGAGCTTAAAAGTCTAATAAACTTTCATTTAAACTTACTTCCACTACACTAAAGCACCTTCAAACAACACCTATTCACATCATCACCAACAGCTTCTTATGGTGGCGGTGACTTCTTGATGCGTGGTGGCGGTGGTGGCATGCGCTACCCCGGCCACATGATGTACCCCTACAATGGCTACCCTGGTGGCTACTATGGCAACCACCCTAGCAACAATTACCAGGGCGGAGGCGGTGGTGGGGGTGGTGGCTACGGCTCGGGCATCATGGCTGGTGGTCATGGCAACTATCACCATGGCAATGGATACTCTGTCGACCCGTACAACAACTTCAATATGGGTGCGTTTGTGCTTGTCGTTGTTGCTGTTGTTGGTGGTTTTCAGGTATGATTGTTGTTATTATTATTATTATTATTATCGGTATCGTTGCTGATCGTCACTACCATCACTTGAGCAACAACACCGATGATGACGTCACACAGGCATGGGGGGCAACCAGAGGTCAGGCATTGCCAACGGCAAAAATAACAGGGGTGCCTTCAACGACAGGTTTGTCCACCTTTCCTCCTTCATTCCTTCTTTCTCATTCTTCTTCCTTCTTTCTTTCTTTCTTTCTTTCTTTCTTTCTTTCTTTCTTTCTTTCTTTTCCTTTTTCTTTTCCTCTTTATTCTCTTGCTCTTCTTTTTTTCCTTCCTAGCTTTCTATGCTATTTTCAAAATTTCTTTTTTTATACCCAATTGCTCTAGTGCTTTACTGTAATGTACCCTTTCAACAGGTACAACTAATGGCAGCGTCACCATCATCATCATCATCATCACCCACCCTCCCCCACACTCCACAGTCTTCTCTCAACCGATCCCCATTTTTACCTTTTGTATCACCACTATTATTATTTTATTATTATTATTATTATTATTATTACTCGATCAAGTTACAATCGATCATTATTATAGTATTATTATTCTTATCATTATTTTTTTATCAATAATATTATTTCTTTTATTGCCCTTACGAACTGCTCTTTTGCTTCCATACGGTGGCAACTGTTGATCTGTTGATGGTGCGTTGATGAATTGGCGCTTAATGTCGTATATGAATATGTATGTATACATGCATTTACGTATATGCATGTGTGTGCCCGCATACGTATACGTATAAGTGTGTACACACATACAATTTTGTATGTGTGTACGTTCATGCGTATATGTATGTGTGTGCGCGTGCGTGCATATATGCACGTATATGTGAGCATGCATATTTGTATGTATATGTATATGCAGTAACCTTTTAGTAGATGCTATTAAAGTTAATTATATATATGACCTATTATAATACTGTTTAAAGAGTGACTGTTGCATGCACGCGTGAATGGGTGAAAATGAATTGAACGAATGAATAAGTTCAAGGAGGGAATGGTTGAATGGGTGCATTGAAGAAGAATGGATGGATGAGTGCAATAAAGGAATTCATTGAAGGAGTGAGCGACGGATGAATGAGTGGATTAAAGGAGTAACTAGGACAGTGCCCAATCAAAATGAAGTGTGAAGTGTACATATGGTGTCTCGCGCAAGCACCACGCCACTGTCGTGTCTCCCACACCCACATATGCGCTATAACCTTCGTATATTTTATACTATATTATATTACCGTAATTATGATATATAACTATGCCTATTGCATTATAGTATGTTATATATTATGATTAATATGCTTTCAAATACATTATGTTATCACAATACAAGCTCATCAAATTATAACGTCTTATGCCGTAGTTATGTTCTAATGTGTACGCCTATTACCATATACTCTATTACGCTCCATTCAATATATTATAATTGTTCAGAATGTATATTATGTTTAATATATTATTCCATATAATGTATTAGACTTGATATAATATTAGGAGACGTATTATAATATTATCAGTAAGCCCATAACTCGCTATTCCCATGTCACGTTAGCAATGATATAACATTAATGAAGACGCCCTTTAAGTATAAACAAATACCTAGATGTATGTATGTATATACCTACATAATGTCCTCATGTCGAATAGATCACTTTAATCGCCAATAAAATGTTTTTAAAAGGTTCATTTGAGTGCCTGGAAATCAAAATTTGAATAAACGTATACTAAAAAATTAATTTTTATAATTTTTAATTAAATATTCCTAAACAATATTTGAAAGTTATCTTTTAAGCACCCTTGAACAAAGCGCCAGAGGGCACGCAATGATCAGATTAGATTAGATGGTCACGTGTGTCTGCTAGTTCTTCCCTTGGTGTCAGCAGCGGATTATCTTCGCTGCTTGGCACCACATGGCGGTGGTGTGGATGCCTCCATGCGGTGGTGTGGTGTGGATGCCTCCATGCGGTGGTGTGGTGTGGATGCCTCCATGCGGTGGTGTGGTGTGGATGCCTCCATGCGGTGGTGTGGTGTGGATGCCTCCATGCGGTGGTGTGGTGTGGATGCCTCCATGCGGTGGTGTGGTGTGGATGCCTCCATGCGGTGGTGTGGTGTGGATGCCTCCATGCGGTGGTGTGGTGTGGATGCCTCCATGCGATGGTGTGGATGCCTCCATGCGGTGGTGTGGATGCCTCCATGCGGTGGTGTGGTGTGGATGCCTCCATGCGGTGGTGTGGATGCCTCCATGCGGTGGTGTGGATGCCTCCATGCGGTGGTGTGGATGCCTCCATGCGGTGGTGTGGATGCCTCCATGCGGTGGTGTGGATGCCTCCATGCGGTGGTGTGGATGCCTCCATGCGGTGGTGTGGATGCCTCCATGCGGTGGTGTGGATGCGGTGGTTTCAAGTCTTCTTTGCTCGAATGGCGGTGCTGCTTTTGTGATGTCTTCCACATCTCACATCAAGGATAATCCAATCAGATCATTTGTATAGCGCTGAATTCACACTGTTCAAGAGAATACATCTAATTTGTTACTCGGAATCAATGAATGTTTGATGAGCTTTTAGTCACGCCTTTATTCTTTTACTAATTACGTCTCCAATCCCTTCAGCTACCTTCCACTCCTTCCCACTCCATAGCTTCTTCCACCACTTGCACAACTATCCTCTCCTTCCCACTCTTTGACGCCCTTACAAACACCTTCATACCCCCATCCCTTTTCCCACTCTCACATTTCTTCCCACTTCTCTTTTTAACCTACAACATTATGGCTTCTGTTTTTTCCCCCCTCCTTCTACCACCACCAAAACTTTTTTTTTACTTTCTTTCACGACTAACACCAACACAAAAACATCCATTGTCGTGATAACTTTTCATCCAAACCACCACCATCCATTTCCGAAAATAACCTCTTTCCCCCTTCCACAACCAATCCCATGAACTAACCATCAACCCCCAATCCCTACTGAACCCCGTTTAGACCAACCTTTCCACCTCCCCCCTTGACCAGCTTCCCACCCTTTCTTCCCCCTTCCCCAACCAACCAACTTGCCCTCTCCCCCCCCCCCCCCTCCAACCAGCCAACTTCCCACCCTCTCCCCCCCCCCAACCAGCCAACTTCCCACCCTCTCTCCCCCAACCAACCAGCTTTCCACCCTTTCTCCCCCTTCCCTCCCAACCAACTAACTTCCCACCCTCTCCCCCCCCCCCCCCAACCAACCAACTTTTCACCCTCCCCCCCCCCCCCAACCAACCAGCTTTCCACCCTCCCCCCCCTCCCCCAACCAGCCAACTTCCCACCCTCTCCCCTCCCCCCCCCCAACTAACCAGCTTCCCACCCTCTCCTTCTCCCCCCCAACCAGCTAACTTCCTACCTTCTACCTCCCAACCAGCCAGCTTTCCACCCTCTCTCCCCCCTCCCTCCCAACCAACCAACCTCCCACCCTCCCCCCCCCCAACCAACCAACTTCCCACCTTTCCCCCCCCCCTAACCATCCTCTTCAACCAACCAACTTCCCACCCTCTCTCCCCCCACCAACCAACCAGCTTCCCACCCTTTCCCCCCCCCCCCAACCAGCCAACTTCCCACCCTCTCTCCCCCTACCCCCAACCAACCAACTTCCCACCCTCTCCCTCCCTCCCCCCAACCAACCAGCTTCCCACCCTCTCCCTTCCCCCCCAATCAGCCAACTTTCCACCCTCTACCCCCCAACCAACCAACTTCCCACCCTCTCTCCCCCTCCTTCAACCAGCCAACTTCCCACCCTCTCCCCTCCCCCCCCCAACTAACCAGCTTCCCACCCTCTCCTTCTCCCCCCCAACCAGCTAACTTCCTACCTTCTACCTCCCAACCAGCCAGCTTTCCACCTTCTCTCCCCCCTCCCTCCCAACCAACCAACCTCCCACTTTCTCCTCCTCCCCCCCAACCAACCAACTTTCCACCTTCCCCCCTTAACCAACCAACTTCCCACCTTTCCCCCCCCCTAACTATCTTCTTCAACCAACCAACTTCCCACCCTCTCTCCCCCCACCAACCAAACAGCTTCCCACCCTTTCCCCCCCCCCCAACCAGCCAACTTCCCACCCTCTCCCCCTTTCCCCAACCAACCAACTTTCCACTCTCCCCCCCCCCCCCAACCAGCCAACTTCCCACCCTCTCTCCCCCTACCCCCCAACCAACCAACTTCCCACCCTCTCCCTCCCCCCCCCCCAACCAACCAGCTTCCCACCCTCTCCCCCCCCCCCCAACCAACCAGCTTCCCACCCTCTCCCTTCTCCCCCAATCAGCCAACTTTCCACTCTCTACCCCCCAACCAACCAGCTTTCCACCCTCTCTCCCCCTCCTTCAACCAGCCAACTTCCCACCCTCTCCCCCCCCCCCCCCCCAACCAACCAACTTTTCACCCTCCCCCCCCCCCCCCCCCCAACCAGCCAGCTTCCCACCCTCTCTCCCCCTCCCCCCCAACCAACCAACTTCCCACCCACCCTTCCCCCCCCCCCCCAACCAACCAGCTTCCCACCCTCTCCCTCCCCCCCCCAACTTCCCACCCTCTACCTCCCAACCAGCCAGCTTTCCATCCTCTCTCCCATCTTCCTCCCAACCAACCAACTTCCCACTTTCTCCCCCCCCCCCAACCAACCAACTTTCCACCTTCCCCCCCCCCCCCCCAACCAGCCAACTTCCCACCCTTTTTCTCCCTACCCCCCAACCAACCAACTTCCCACCCTCTCCCTCCCCCCCCCCCCAACCAACCAGCTTCCCACCCTCTCCCTCCCCCCCCAACCAACCAACCAGCTTCCCACCCTCTCCCCCCAACCAACCAGCTTCCCACCCTCTCCTTCCCCCCTCCCCAACCGACCAGCTTTCCACCCTCTCCCTCCCCCCCCCTTCCCCCAACCAGCCAACTTCCTACCCTCTCCTCCCCCCCCCCCCCTCCAACCAACCAGCTTCCCACCCTCTCCCCCCCCCCCCAACCAACCAACTTTCCACCATTTCCCCCCAACCAGCCAACTTCCCACCCTCTCCTCCCCCCCCCTCCAACCAACCAACTTCCCACCCTCTCTCTCCCCCTACCCCCCAACCAACCAGCTTTCCACCCCCTCCCCCTCCCCCCCAACCAACCAACTTCCCACCCTCTCCTTCCCCCCCCCAACCGACCAGCTTTCCACCCTCTCCCTCCCCCCCCCCCAACCAGCCAACTTCCCACCCTTTCCTCCTCCCCCCCAACCAACCAACTTTCCACCCTTTTCCCCCAACCAACCAACTTCCCACCTTCTCCTCCCCCTCCCCCCCCCCCAACCAACCAACTTTCCACCCTCTCCCTCCCCCCCAACCAACCAACTTCCCACCCTCTTTCTTCCCCCCCCCTCCCAACCAACCAGCTTTCCACCCTTTCCCTCCCCCCCCCCAACCAATCAACTTCCCACTCTCTCCCTCCCCCCCCCAACCAATCAACTTCCCACCCTCTCCCTCCCCCCCCCCCCAACCAACCAACTTCCCACCCTCTTTCTTCCTCCCCCCCCCCTCCCAACCAACCAGCTTCCTACCCTTCCCCCCCCCCCCCCCCCAACCAATCAACTTCCCACCCTCTCCCTCTCCCCCCCAACCAACCAACTTCCCACCCTCTCCCTCCCCCCCCCCAACCAACCAACTTCCCACCCTCTCCCTCTCCCTCCCAACCAACCAACTTCCCACCCTCTCCCTCCCCCCCCCCAACCAACCAACTTCCCACCCTCTCCCTCCCCCCCCCCCAACCAACCAACTTCCCACCCTCTCCCCCCCCCCCAACCAACCAGCTTCCCACCCTCCCTCCATCCTCTTCAACCAACCAGCTTCCCACCCTTTCCCCCACCCCAACCAACCAGCTTCCCACCCTCCCTCCATCCTCTTCAACCAACCAACTTCCCACCTCCCCCCCACCACGACGGAACAAACGTCTTAAGTGACTGCAAACGCGAGGTGTTGAAAGTCGTGCAGGCGATAATTGAGGAGGATTGATTGGATGATTCGATTAAGCGCTTCCATCACTTTTGGTTCTTTGTCGTTGTTGTTTTTTTAATGTTTTTTCAAACGTTTTTTCGTTTTTTTGCGTGTCTGTGGTTTAGTTTTTTTGTTGTTTTGTTTTCATAGTGTTTTGTAATAATTTTTGTTTTGAAAAAATAATTTTGTTTGTTCTTTCTTGTTTTCTATTGCTTGTTTTTGTCAGTATTTGTTGAGTTTTTGTTTTTTTCACTTTATTTGAATAAAAAATTCTTTTATTCATTTCAATGTTTTCATTTCGTTTTTCGCATCCTGTTACCTTATTCTATATAATTATATACATGTTTTAATTATTTTTATTTTTATTTTTATTTTTATTTTTTGGTTTTCCCAGTTTCCAATTAATTTTGAAATTATAAATTTTATTATTATTTGGTTGAAAAAGGTTTTTTTTTCTAGTTCAAAATGTTTAAATTTATTTTTAATTTAAGATTTTTCTCATTTCATTTTGAATTTTTCTTTTTTTTTATTCATTTTTCCACTTTCAGTTCGGACGTTTTAGCAATTTCTTTATTTTGCTAATCGAATCAACTTATTTATATAGCGCTGATTCACATTATTCAACAACATCTACAATAGTAATAATAATAATAATAATCTTCATAATAATGTTATAACAACAGCAACAATAACAATAATAACACACTTTGTTGTTTTCAAACTTATTCAAGCTATTATTATAGATTACCAAGTGGAATGGCAAACAATGCAAAAAAAATAAATTTATGATGAAAAAGTTTAAGAAAAACAAAAAAATATGAACAAAATCAACAATAAAATTCACATTAAAGATAGCAAAAATTTGAAAAATAAAAATAATAATAATAACAAAAACGTTAAAAAGAATAATAATAAAAACAAAAACAGAACACGCGAATATTTTGTGACAGTCTGGACGCGCGTTTCCGACCTTTGTGACGTCATTATGACGTTGTTGTTTTTACTTTTATTCTTATTCTCATTATTCTTTTTATTTTCACTTTTATTGCCATGATTTTTCCGAGTAAGAATCTTTTTTTATTTTTATTTTTTTATATTTATTTTTATAATCTTTTTTATTATTCTTGTTATTGTGGCGCTAGTATTGTTGTGATGTCACGACTTATTATTTGTATAATGATTATTATTTTTATTATTCTTAGAATTTCATATTATTTTTTTATTTCTTTCCACGGACACCTGTCCACACATTTTTCTGTTATTTGAATCATTATTAGCCGTTAGAGCAGCTAGGTAAGTTAATGTGTTAAATCATTTATTCGGTCCAATCCATTGAAACTTGTAAATTGAAATGAATTAATTAGTTAAACCTGTTAAATTAAATTAAATTTATGAAATCTTTTAAATTGAAATGAATTAATTAGTTAAACCTGTTAAATTAAATTAAATTTATGAAATCTTTTAAATTGAATTAACTCCATTAACTTCTTTTAACTGAATTAAATTCATTTAATCTGTTAAATCAAGTTAAATTGGTTAAATAAGAAAACTCTATTGAACGGGGTTTGCTTATTAAAAGCAAGAGAACCTTATTAAATCCATAAATTTTAAAAAGGCGAAAGAAAGCTACTAAGGCACTCTGTCAAGTCTTAGGTGAGCAATAGTAAGAAATAATAATTAAAAAATATAAAATTAAAATTAAAATTTATTTATTTATTTAATAACTTAATAATCGAAACTCTACGGGGTTAATGCCACTATAATAATATTCGTTTTTGTATTGTATTGTATTGTATAATCAATTATCGTTTGAACGTAAACATGGAAGCGAATTTGGAATGGATAAAAAAACTTTAAAGTTGTTGAATGGGTCGTATGGTGCTTGTGGAACGTGTGTGTTGGCGTGGTGAAGCAGACAGCTTGCTTATGAATGAGGCAGGTAGTGGTCAGGTCTGTTGATGTTAGTGCAGCCTTTATGATTTATAATTTAATAACGGCAATAATTGAATAATAACAATAACAAAAACAATAATTGAATAATAACAATAACAAAAACAATAATTGAATAATAACAATAACAAAAACAATAATTGAATAATAACAATAACAAAAACAATAATTGAATAATAACAATAACAAAAACAATAATTGAATAATAACAATAACAAAAACAATAATTGAATAATAACAACAACAACAAAATAATTGAACAATAACAACAACAATAGTTTAATAATAACAAAAACAATAGTTCAATAATAACAACAACAATAATTGAATAATAATAATAACAACAGCAGTAGTTCAATAATAACAACAATAATTGAATAATAACAACAACAACAATAATTCAATAATAACAACAATAGTTTAATAATAACAACAACAATAGTTTAATAATAACAACAACAATAATTTAATAATAACAACAACAATAACTGAACAATAACAATAACAACAACAACACAAAGGGCAATGACGTGAGCACAAGTGGTAAAGACCTTCAATAGAACAATTTTTTGTTTTCGATCTCCCGAGATGATTAAAATCAAAAGTTCGATTGTTTGCCAAATAATCACAGAGAACAACTTTGTCGCATTTAAAAAGGCAACAAGAATGACAACAAAACGTTGAAAATTTAACATTCAAAAGTCAATCAGAACCACAAAGACATCAACATCAACAACGACATTTACATCAACAGCAACATCAACAACGACATTTACATCAACAGCAACATCAACAACGACATTTACATCAACAGCAACATCAACGCCAACATCAAAAGCAGCATTAGCAACAGCATCAACATCAACAACAACCTCAACGTCAACATCAATAATAATAAACAATAATATATCCAATCTTTATAGCGCCAAAGCAAGCAACTGAGACGCAACAACAACAAAAACAACAACAACAAGAACAGCAACAAGAACAGAAACAACAACAGCAATAACAACAACAACAACAATCACAAAAACCACAGCTTAGCCTCATTTGTCATCTTCATTTTGAAACCACACACAACACACCTCCACACATACCTACCAACTCATTGAACATGTATATATGTGACTGTATGTATATGTACGCGTCATTATCTATTCAAATCTACCTACTCATACATACACACAGAGATGTAACATCAAATATATTTGTATTTTTTATTCGTTCACATCTTCATGTACGTAAATCTTTATGAAAGTTAAACATAAAAATATGCCTGCCAATACATGCAACCGAACATGCATACACTAACAAATATACTTGGACATATGTGAAAAGATACTGAACGTTGATTGGCTGGAAGGGAATGCCAAGAAGGCAGCTGATTGGCTGTTGGGATGACGAAACGGTGTTGGATGGACGAAGAAGGATGTCGTGATAGAAGTTGTGAAGCGCTTAACTTTTGAGCATTTCCTGCGTCTAATTGAGTCTTTATGACATGTTTCCATGACGACTTGGTGGTGTTTTTGTGGTTGTTGTTAGGTTTTTTTGGTGTTGTGGTTGTTGTGGTGGTGGTGACTTGTGGTCGTTGTTGTTGTTGGTGTCAATCTTGGGGGATTTTGGTGTCAATATTGGGGGTTTTTGGTGTTAAACTTTGGTGTTCGCTACTTGGTATTGTTGTTTAACTCTGTGGTTGTTGGTACATGTTGTATGTGCTTGGTAGTTGTTGTTGGGGGTTGTTGTTGGTGGTTGTTGTTGGGGGTTGTTGTTGGTAGTTGTTGTTGCTGGTTGTTGTTGGTGGTTGTTGTTGCTGGTTGTTGTTGGGGGTTGTTGTTGGTGGTTGTTGTTGGGGGTTGTTGTTGGTAGTTGTTGTTGGGGGTTGTTGTTGGTAGTTGTTGTTGCTGGTTGTTGTTGGTGGTTGTTGTTGGTGGTTTTTGTTAGTGGGTTTTGTTGGTGGTTTTTGTTGGTGGTTTTTGTTGGTGGTTTTTTCGGTGGTTTTATTTTTGAAAAGAGTTTTTATTGAGGCTACCAAATTGAATTAAATTGAGTTTTGAAATGTTCCCAACTGAATGGATTATAAAGTTATGCTTTCAAATTTTAAAACACAATTAAAAATAAATTTATATTTTTCAGGTTCAAAACTATTTTAATCCCACCTTTAAGTCTTGTATAGCGTGATCTGAGCACGTGATTATATAGTTGTGGTGGTGGGAGTGGTCGGGGTTGAGTAGATATATAAACGGCCGCTTGAATGGAAAAGTTGAGTGTCTAAGAAGACAGAAAAAAAGACGAAATGGAAAAAGAAAAAGAAGAAAAAAAATAAGAAGAATAAGAACAAAAAAAACGAAAAAGAAAAAAAAATAATAGAAGAAAAAAAAAAGAAAAAAATTTGAAGAGGTTTGAAGAGAACATGGAGGATATGAAAACAGAGAAGAAAGATCAGAAAAAACTGAAGTCATTTTACATAGAAGATATTATAGCATTTGAAGATGAAGAAAGGAAAAGGAAGAAGAAGAAGAAGAAGAAGAAGAGGAAGAGGAGGAAGAAGAAGAAGATGAAAAGGAGGAAGAAGAGTGGGAAGGATAAAATGGTGAGAGTTTCAATTGGTGAAAGTTATGGATGTAGTAACCATTGTGTTATAAGAGTGGATGATGATGATGATGATGATGATGATGATGATGATGATGATGATGATGATGATGATGATGATGATGTTGTTGATGATGTTGTTGATGATGATGATGATGATGATGATGATGATGATGATGATGATGATGATGATGATGATGATGATGCTAAAAAAGAAGATGCAGAGAAGGAAATGGAAAAAGAAGATAAAGGAGGAAAAAGAGAGGAGGAGGAGGAGGAGGAGGAGGAGGAGGAAGAAGAGAGGGAAGCAGTAAAAGAAAATGGGGAAAAAATTGTTTGTGCTGCTGATGAAGAGAAAGATAGAAATGAAGATGAAGAGGAAGAAGAAGAAGAAGAAGCTGATGATGATGAAAGTCCCCCTTCAAACAACGAGAAAGGTGATTCTAGCTGTGGTGAGTTGTCAAAAAAAGCTGGATCGAAATTGTTGCAACAGAAAAAGCAACAACAACAAAATCATCATCAACAACCACAACAAAATTATCAACAACAACAACCACCTCATCATCAACAACAACAGCAACAACATCATCAACAACAACAAAAACAACAATTTTTGTTTTGCCCATCAGCGCTGTTTCCTTTCCGACTGTACGATCGATTTCTTAACTTGCCTTTTGCAAAAAACATTTACAACAATCTTTGCAACAACAACAACAACAACAAAAATATGAACAATAACAATAACAACAATAATAATATTAACAACAGCAACAAAAACAATAATACTACTAATAATAGAAACAGTCTGAACAACACCAACAAATTATGTCACATCAAATTCTTTCCTACCAAGGAAGCATTTTTTAAAAACAACAACAATAATAACAATAACAACACTTTTAACAAAAACAACAATAATAACAATAACATACAATTAAAAGGAAATTTCAACCAAAACATTTTCAACAACCAATCAGCGTTCAGCTCGTTTCCACGTGACAAACTTGACAATAAGTTGTCACTTCTACCACCACTGCCATCACAGCCACCACCACAGACATCATCATTACCACAACTACCACAACCACTACAACTACCACCACTGCCACCATCACTACAGCCACTACCACCTCGCTTCCACAACTCTCTACAACAGCAGCCACTACATCATCACCACAACCGTAAGTTACATCTCCACCAGTTCCATCTGTTTTCGGATCACGTGTACTTGACTTCCGGCGAAAGCGGAAAGAGTAACGACCATCTTAGCCGGAAAAGAAAAGTTAGAACAGTCTTTAGTGACCAGCAACTCAGTGGATTAGAGGTGGGTGGGTGGAGGAATGGGTGGGTGGGTGGGGGGATGGGTGGATGGGTGGGGGGATGGGTGGATGGGTTGAGGGATGGGTGGGTGGGTGGGAGAGGCAAGTGAAAAAGGGGGAGGGGAGGGAGAATAACGATTTAAACATGCTTTTTTAGGAGTTCAAAATATTTGAAGCTTTTTAGGTTTCACTCCAATGAAGTGTAGGAACATAGGACTTGATACAATGAATGAAATAAAGATGAGACCAGATTAGATTGAATAAAAAAGTAACTTGACTTCCAATCTAATCCAATCTAATCCAATCCAAACCAATTAAATCATTTATATAGCGCTGATTTCACACTGTTCAAGAGCGCTCTGCTGCGAACTGTTTGAACAACAAAGTTTTAAGAGCTTTACGAAAACAAAAGAGAGAAGTGATAGAGGTGAGATTGGGGGGAAGAGAGTTCCATAGAAGGGGCCCATAGAAGGAAAGTGCAGATTTAGCATAAGTACTATTAGAAGGTATCCCAAAAAATGAGAATAAGTAGAAGCTCTCAGTCCCTTACGAGGAGGCAACATAAAAAGGTCCGCTAAGTAGTAAGGTGAGCGATTATTTTTTATATTAAACATGAAGGTGCATATTTTGAAACCTGATCTTTTTTAAGAAGCAACCAGTGTGAAGAGATGAGAGCAGGAGTTAGACGAGAGAATTTATGAGCGCCAGAAACTAAGCGGGCAGCGCTATTAAAAGCTTTGGTGAGAGGGTGTAGCATGGTCTCTGAGAGTCCATAGTATAAAGAGTTACAATAGTCAAAGCGGGATAAAATAAGCGAAGAAACTAGTAGTTTGAGGATTGGATTGTCTAGGAAAAGTTTCAGTTGCTTAATACGGTGGAGATGAAAAAAAGATGATTTAGCTACAGATTTTATTTGTGGTATGAGAGAAAGTGAAGAATCAAAGGTGAAACCTAAACTATGAATGGTGGAAGAAGGGGCGAGTGGAGGGTTAGATGAAGTATTTATTGAGGGAAGAGATTTAATAAATCAAAAAAACTTGCTAAAATATATAAGATCAAACTTCGAGGGATTGAGTTTGAGGAACATATAAACACTCCAAGAGATTATTTTGAAAATACAAGAAGGACTTTTAGAGATAGTAGAAGATAATTCGTATTTAGGAAATTAAGTAAAGATGTAAGAGTCATCAGCATAAAGTTGACTCTGAAGAGAAAATGATGAAATACTTCTTGGGAGTTCAGAAGTATAAAGAATAAAAA
>OX387252.1:4832775-4845275 GCA_947562095.1 Branchellion lobata | reverse complement strand
GAAAAAGGAAGAGGAAAAAAAAGAAGAAAAGAAAGAGAAAAAGGAAGAAAAGAAGGATGAGGAGGAGGAAGAGGAGAAGGAGGAAGAGGAGGAAGAGGAGAAGGAAGAAGAGGGAAAAAAAAGAGGATGAGGAGGAGAAGGAGGAAAAAGAAAAAGAAAAGAAGAAGGAGAAAAAGGAGAAGGAGGAGAAGGAAGAGGAGGAAGAGGAGGAGGAGGAAGAGGAAAAAGAGAAGGAGGAAGAAGAGGAAGAGGAAAAGGAGGAGGAGAAGGAGGAGGAAGAGGAGGAGAAGGAAGAAGAGAAGAAGAAGGAAGAAGAGGAGGAGAAAGAGGAGGAGGAGGAGAAGAAGGAGAAGGGAAAGAAGGAAGAGAAGGAAGAAAATAAAATAATTACAGTATGAAAAAAATAAAATAAAAATAATAACAGCAACAACAACAACAACAAAAACACCTTCAGCCTTCTCGGAGGTCTCAAGCACCTTGATCCTCTCCACCAGGCGCAACATCATGCGATGCATGCGCGCGCACATCTGCAAAATATCAACAATAATAAAAATAATAGTATAAATAATGGTAAAACTAATACTCATAGTAATAATAACAATAATATTGGCATCAATAATAATAGAAGAGAAAAAAAGATATGATGAAAAAAATGTTAACTTCTTTGGGCGACGCGACGTACTGCATGGCTCTGGTGACCGAGGGACTGTGAGTCGGTATGAACTGCGTGTGTATAATAATAATAATAATAACAATAATGACAATAATAACAAAATTAAAATAATAATGTGAATAACAAAATATAAACAATGACGTATCATTAGCACCTCTTCGTAGTCCTCGTTGGTGAAGCAGTGATCGACGTTCAGCATCGTCTGCAGCTTCTCCCGCACCCTGGTGGTGTAAGAATCATTTTCAGCTTCTTTTTTCAAAGTTTCTTAACTTTTCCTCATTCCTCCTCCTACCCTTCCTACTTCTGATCTTCCTCTTCCTACTCCTCTTGTTCCTCCTCCTCCTCCTCCTCCTCCTCCTCCTCCTCCTCCTCCTCCTCCTCCTCCTCCTCCTCCTCCTCCTCCTCCTCCTCCTCCTCCTCCTCCTTCTCCTCCTCCTCCTCACTTGTCGTGGTAGACGGTGGTGACATTTTCGTTGTCAAGGAGA
This sequence comes from Branchellion lobata, assembly GCA_947562095.1. NCBI lineage: Eukaryota > Metazoa > Annelida > Clitellata > Hirudinida > Piscicolidae > Branchellion > Branchellion lobata. The sequence goes on along the minus strand of OX387252.1, from coordinate 4,844,117 downwards.
CCGTTCATGTTGGCGCTCTTGACCATCTGCACCAAGATGGGCGTCAACTCCCCTTCCAGAGCCAGGAAGCCCTGTGGGATAAATGGAAGAATGGGTGGGTGAATGGAAGGATGGGTGGGTGAATGGAAGGATGGGTGGGTGAATGGAAGGATGGGTGGGTGAATGGAAGAATGGGTGGGTGAATGGAAGAATGGGTGGGTGAATGGAGGAATGGGTGGGTGAATGGAGGGATGGGTAGGTGAATGGAGGGATGGGTGGGTGAATAGAGGGATGGGTGGATAAAAGGAGAAATGAGTGGGTGAATGGAGAGATGGGTGGGTGAATGGAAGGATGGGTGGGTGAATGGAAGGATGGGTGGGTGAATGGAGGGATGGGTGGGTGAATGGAAAGATGGGTGGGTGAATGGAGAGATGGGTGGGTGAATGGAGGGATGGGTGGGTGAATGAAGAAATGAGTGGGTGAATGGAGGGATGGGTGGGTGAATGGAAAGATGGGTGGGTGAATGGAAGGATGGGTGGGTGAATAGAGGGATGGGTGGGTGAATGGAGAAATGAGTGGGTGAATGGAGAGATGGGTGGGTGAATGGAGGGATGGGTGGGTGAATGGAGGGATGGGTGGGTGAATGGAGGGATGGGTGGGTGAATGGAGGGATGGGTGGGTGAATGGAGGGATGGGTGAGTGAATGGAGGGATGGGTGAGTGAATGGAGGGATGGGTGGGTGAATGGAGGGATGGGTGGGTGAATGGAGGGATGGGTGGGTGAATGGAGAGATGGGTGGGTGAATGGAGAAATGAGTGGGTGAATAGAGGAATGGGTGGGTGAATGGAGAGATGGGTGGGTGAATGGAGGGATGGGTGGGTGAATGGAGGGATGGGTGGGTGAATGGAGAGATGGGTGGGTGAATGGAGGGATGGGTGGGTGAATGAGAAGGTGTTGTGTGAATGGGGGGAAAAGAAAGTGTGTTAGGTAAATGGGGAAAAGTGGGTAAATGAGTGAGTGTGTAAATGGGGATGTACATGAATGGGTGAGTGAATGGGTGTTTGTGGATAGAGATAGATGTGAGTGGATGGGTGAATGTAGAACGGGTGTAAAATGTGTGGGATGAAGGGTGGAAAAGTGGATGTGAAATAAATGTGATAAAATCAAATAAAAATTGGAAGAAGAGAAATAAAAGGTAAGGAATGAAAGACTATAAATAGAAGTTAAGAATAAAAAATAAAAGTTAAAACTTTTTTTTTAAATTAAAAATAAAAATGAAAGATCAAAAAAGAAGTAAGATAAAAAATGAAGAAATGTGGTAGGAGTGACCTTAGCAAAGGCAGCTGCGGTCATCTGCACTCTGCCTTCATCGGAGGCGTAGATTTTGAGGTCGTGTCGGAAGGTGCTGTGCAGGCGGAGAAGACCCAGCCCCGACGATTGTCCGTGTCCCCCTTTTGTGGGGTTGTGGGGGGTTGTTGAAGGGTGTTTTTTGGGTAAGAAGGGTTTTGTGAATAGAAAAAAAATTGTGGGGTTTTTTGGAGGGTTTTGTGTGAGTTTTTTGGATGGTTATTCTTTTTGGAAAAATTATTGGGGTTTTCATTGTGTGGTATTTGGGTGTGGGTGAGACACCCTTGCCACCACCACCATCACCACCATCACCACCACCACCACCACCACCACCACCACCACCACCACCATCACCACCATCACCACCACCACCACCACCACCACCACCACCACCACCACCACCACCACCACCACCACCACCACTACCCCCACCACCACCACCACCACCACCACCACCACTACCACCACCACCACCACCACCACCACCACCCCCACCACCACCACCACCACCACCACCACCACCACCACCACCACCACCACCACCACCACCACCACCACCAGCACCACTAGCACCACTAGCACCACCACCACCACCACCACCACCACCACCACCACTAGCACCACTAGCACCACCACCACCACCACCACCACCACCACCACCACCACCACCACCACCACCACCACCACCACCACCACCACCACCACCACCACCACCACCACCACCACCACCACTAGCACCACTAGCACCACTAGCACCACCACCACCACCACCACCACTACCACCACCACTAGCACCACTAGCACCACCACCACCACCACCACCACCACCACCACCACCACCACCACCACCACCTCTCCCTCCAGGATACATGCATCTGAATGCCTTGCCCAGTTCTCCCGCTTGAATGCGCCCTTGGAAGGTTCACTTAATTAATCAATCAAGTGATTAGTCTTGAATAAATGAACTGTATTAAATAAGAATAAACAGAAATTAATTAATATTAAATGAATAAATATTATTAAATAAGAATAAACAGAAATTAATTAATATCAAATGAATAAATATTATTAAATAAGAATAAACAGAAATTAATTAATATTAAATGAATAAATATTATTAAATAATAATAAATCAATAAATTGGAAATTAATTGGAATAACTTTGACATTCAACAAAAGGGTTGAGTGGGATGGCTCGTTATGTTGGGTTAAGTTTGAAGGAGTGGTCGGTAGTGGTAGTGGACTCGATTGAAATAGTGAACTTAATGGATGAATGAAAAAATAAGTGAATGAATGAATGCATGAACAGTTGAATGAATAAATGCATGAATGAATGAATAAATGCACAAATGAATGAATGAATGAATGAATAAATGAATGAATGAATGAAAAAATGCACGAATGAATGAATAAATGAATGAATAAATAAATGAATGAATGAATGAATGAATAAATGAATGAATGAATGCATGAATGAATGAATGAATGAATGAATAAATGAATGAATGAATGCATGAATGAATGAATGAATGAATGAATGAATAAATAGATGCATAAATGAATAAATGCATGAATGAATGATTGCACGAACCATCTAATCAAATAAATAATTAATTATTTTAGTAATTGAGTCACCAGCTGGAGTGAGTTCTCCTCCCCACTTGAGGATGAGCACCAGAGATGGACCCCATATGTGCGGTTTGCCTGCCTTTACTGTGCCCGTGTATGTGTGTGTGTGTGTATGTGTGTGTGTGTGTGTGTGTGTGTGTGTGTGTGTGTGTGTGTGTGTGTGTGTGTGTGTGTGTGTGTGTGTGTGTGTGTGTGTGTGTGTGTGTGTGTGTGTGTGTGTGTGTGTGTGTGTGTGTGTGTGTGTGTGTGTGTGTGTGTGTGTGTGTGTGTGTGTGTGTGCACATAAAGTATAAGAGTCATAAGCACAATAACAATAGCAGTTTAAGAATATAAAAAATTAAAAAAAAAATTATTATTATTATTATTATTAACAGCCACCCTGGTGCTTGGTGGGAGCCCCGTTGGGTTGGTACTTTAGTTGCACCTTTCTGTTGATGCCTGAGAAGTGGCCGTGCCTTGGGGAGGAGGGGGGTGGAAAAGGGGATAAGGACGGGGAGTGGGGAAACAACGGAAGTGGGTGTGGAATAAGTATTATTATTATTATTACTATTACTATTATTATTATTATTATTATTATTATTATTATTATTATTATTATTATTATTATTACTATCAGTAGCATTCTCACCTTTTCAAGCCACGCCTCCATCCACCCCCTCACCCAACACACCAACCCATTCACTCTTCCACCCCTCCACCCACCCATCCCTCCATCCCCCCTCTCACATCTCCAACACCGATTTGAGTTGCTCCAGTTTGGAGACCTTCTCTTCGACATCATTATCATGACTGCCTGAACCCGCACTCGACAACAGGTGTCTCGCTATGTCGAGGATCTGAGAGAAAAAGGGAGGGGAGGAGAAGGAGGAGGAGAAGGAGGAGGAGAAGGAAGAGGAGGAGGAGGAGGAGGAGGAGGAGGAGGAGGAGGAGGAGGAGGAGGAGGAGGAGGAGGATGATGAGGAGGAAAAGGAGGAGGAAGAGGAGGAGGAGGAAGAAAAAAATAGAAAAAAGAAAAGGTAGAAAAGAAAGAGGAGAAATAAGGAGGGAAAAAAAGAAGAGAAAGAAGAAAAGGATGAAAAGGAGGAAGAGGAGAAAGGGGAGGAGGAGAAAGTAGAAGAGAAGGAGGTGGAAGAGGAGGAGGAGGAGGTAGAAGAGGAAGAGGAGGAGGATGAGGAGTAGGAGGAGGAGAAGGAGGAGGAGGAGGAATAAAAATGAAAAATAATTAAAAAAATATTATTAAAACTATTTCAAAAAGTTATCATTGCACCTCTTGCAGCTGCTTGGGGTGTTTGAGTTTGAGGTGGCCTGCCTGCAAGCCTCCGTAACGTTCGAATAAACTGAAGAACCTGGTGGTGAAAAAGAGGAAAAAGAAGAAGATGATGACGATGATGATGATGAGGATGATGATGATGAGGATGATGATGATGACGATGATGATGATGACGATGATGACGATGATGATGATGAGGATGATGATGAAGATGATGATGATGACGATGATGATGATAATTACAATGATGATAATGATGATGATGATGATGATGATGATGATGATGATGATGATGATGATGATGATGATGATAAAAATGATTAGCAACAACAGCACCACATCAACCCAATAACCTCAACAATAACATCACCACACCACCACAACAACAATCACCAGCAACAACAACAACAACAACAACCACAACATCACCACAGCAACAACACAAACATCTTGTGCTTCACTTCCATCTTCATCTTCTGCTTGGGAGTCCTGTCTCCATGCCTCATCACTGCCACCACGCACCGCAGCTCCATCCTTCGGAGGAGAACAATAATGATAATAATGATGATATAATAAAAATAAAAATAATAATAATAATAAATAATAATAATAATAATAACAATAACATTAGCAATAATAATAATAATAATGAAAATAATAATAATAATAACATTAGCAATAATAATAATAATTAGTATTATTATTATAAAAACAACCATGATAACAAAAAAATAATAATAACAATTAAAATAATACTAAAAATAATAATAAAAATCGCTCCACCCCCATTAATCCTCTCTCACAACCATTAATCCTCCCTCACAACCATTAATCCTCCCTCACAACCATTAATCCTCCCTCACAACCATTAATCCTCCCTCACAACCATTAATCCTCCCTCACAACCATTTAACCACCAACTCATCATAAATACGATCAATACAATACAATACAATACAAAACAATACAATACAATACAATAAAAAAATTATTATAGTGCCATTAACCCCGTAGATTTTCGAGGCCACTCAAAATTTATTATTATTATTATTATTATTATTATTATTATTATTATTATTATTATTATTATAGTATGAAAAGTAAAAACAGAATAAAACAAATGAATACATTTTTTTGTGAGTAAGAAGTACACTATGCTATTATTATGATGAGGGAGTTAGGAAAAGGATTCATTGAACAGGTGGGTCTTCAGAGATCGACAAAATGATTCGTTGAACTTGAAGATTTAAAGCTGTTAGGCAGGTTGTTCCACAACTTAGGTCCGCTGACGCTGAACCTTCTTAATCCTAATGATTTAAGCTTGTGCTTGTTGGGAACAACGTCCTTTGACTTAGTCGATCTAAGTCTTTGTTTTTCAAGCAGGCTAGCAACCGGAAACAGGTCACGTGTCAGATACGCAAACCCTCATTGGAAAAACACTTGTACACCTGCAGAGCAATTTTAAATTCAATTCTTTCAACAATTTTCAGCCAGTGAAGCTTCTTGAGTACAGGGCTAATGTGATCATATTTTCTTTCTTCTGTAATGAGCCTGGCTTGTGTATTGATTATGGACTAGGCTTTTCCAACAGTGGTTTTATCTGAGCTGATTTTCAAAACTTTGGGACAATTTCCTCAGAAAAAGACTGATTGATCATACTTTTTAGAAAAGATGAAAAAATTTTTGAGATCTTTTTCAAATAAAGACCCCAAAAATTTTCAAAAGATCCGCCCCACCACAAACACCACAACAATCCCAACCATAAACACTCCAACCCCACCATAAACACTCCAACCCCACCATAAACACTCCAACCCCACTATAAACACTCCAACCCCACCATAAACACTCCAACCCCACCATAAACACTCCAACCCCACCATAAACACTCCAACCCCACTATAAACACTCCAACCCCACCATAAACACTCCAACCCCACCATAAACACTCCAACCCCACCATAAACACTCCAACCCCACCATAAACACTCCAACCCCACCATAAACACTCCAACCCCACCATAAACACTCCAATCCCACCATAAACACTCCAACCCCACCATAAACACTCCAATCCCACCATAAACACTCCAATCCCACCATAAACACTCCAATCCCACCATAAACACTCCAATCCCACCATAAACACTCCAACCCCACCATAAACACTCCAATCCCACCATAAACACCTCAAACTCACCATAAACACTCCAATCCCACCATAAACACTCCAATCCCACCATAAACACTCCAACCCCACCATAAACACCTCAAACTCACCATAAACACCTCAACCCCACCACAAACACCACAACAATCCCCACCATAAACACCTCAACCCCACCATAAACACCACAACAATCCCCACCCACATGGTGCCGGAGGTGGTGGGAACGATGGGCAGATCTTCAGCCTGGAAAGTGATGCTGTAGGGAATGTGCAAGGTGGGAGCCAGGCGTCTGAGGACCAGGTTGCTAGGGGAAAAAAGGTGGTTGCTATGGGTGTGGGTGGTGATTGGAGGGGGGAGGAGGGAAGTGATGATTGGTGGAAGGTGGGGTGATGATTGAAATGGGAAAAATGGTGATTGGTGAGGAGGGGGCCTGAAAATTGGGGAGGGAATGAGTGGTGGGAGATGGAGGGGGTATTGCGTTATATTGTAATTTGTTTCACTTATGCACCCAAGTAGCTCCACTCAACTACCCATTCACTCCAGTATTTTCACCCACCCAACCTAGTAATTCCACCCATCTCTACCCAATACTTCCACCCACCCCAGTATCTTGGCGCAGTCGTCATAGTACTTGGGTGACGTTTTGACGAAGCTGAAACCGTTGACGTCACACACGTAAGACCTGCCATTGGCCCTCAGCAAGTCGAAGCCACACACGTTTTGCTGTGGTGGTGGAGTTGGTAGTGGTGGTTCGCTTGAGTTGGGTTTGTTTGGGTGTTTTGTGGTGGGTTAATGCTGGTTGGTGGTGGACGAAGCTAGTGGTTGGTGTTTTGTAGTTGTGAAGAGCGAGGGGTAGTAGATAAAGACATTAGGTTCACCAAGTATCATTATCAAAGCCTTGTAAGGTTCACCAAGTATCATTATCGAACCTTAAAGGCCTGGCATACAGTCCTAGCTATCATCTTCTCCTTGGCTGATAACAAGACAGGATACCTGGGTTAAAAGATCACGTGATGTTTGGGTTGTACTCATCCTCACCAAGCCATCCATCACTTCTCACCAGTTCAACCACAGTCCACCCAACCCACTCCACCCCACTCATCATCCAACTTTTCCACCCAAACTAACCAACCAAAACCCCAAAAACTTACTCAATTCTCCCACCAATCTACCTGCACCCACAGACTCCCACTGGCAATCAACCACCCATCCACCACCCAACACCCACCAACACCCATTCACCCACCCATCCACCACCCAACACCCACCAACACCCACCCATCCATCCACCACCCAACACCCACCCATCCATCCACCACCCAACACCCACCCACCTGATTTCCTTCCCATCCCGGTCCCTTTCCACTTTTCCATCAAGCGCTGGTGATTTTCTGGCCTCTGCATGGGCATAATCTGGCCCCACTGTGTACACCTGTGTGTGTGTGTGTGTGTATGTGTGTGTGTGTGTGTGTGTGTGTGTGTGTGTGTGTGTGTGTGTGTGTGTGTGTGTGTGTGTGTGTGTGTGTGGTTGTTATAACAGTGGTGTAGAAGAGGGAAAAAGAATGTTTGAAATAGTTTGGTGGAAAAAAAAATTGCGTGGTGTTGTAAAGGTGTCGGAAAACGTTGAAGTTACTAGATGTGGTTGTTGGTTTTTTACACCCCCTTCAACTCTTCTTTTTTCTCCCAACTCCCCCCTACCACCCTCCCCCCCATCAAAACCCACCATCCACCTCACCACCCACCACCCACCTTAACACCCACCCACCCACCTCAACACCTACCCATCCACCTCAACACCCACCCATCTACCTCAACACCCACCCATCTACCTCAACACCCACTCATCCACCTCAGCACCTATCCATTCACCTCAACATCCACCCACCCACCTCAACACCCATCTCAACACCCACCCACCCACCTCAACACCCACCCACCCACCTCAACACCCACCCACCCACCTCAACACCCACCCATCCACCTCAACACTCACCCACCCACCTCAACCCCTTCCCCTTCCCCTTCTTCCCCTCTTCCACCCACCTTGACATCAGTTCCATCAGTGGGCATGAACTCCTCATACATGAAGGAGCCCACCTTCCTGACCAGACTCTCCGAGGAATACACACTGCTTCTGCACCCAATCTTTGGGGTTGGGGGTGAGTGAAGGGGTGTTTAAATAAAAGTGGGAGGATGTTGAAATGGAGGTGAAAAGGTAGTGAGATCGAGGAAGGACGTTAATGCGGAAATTTTGATGAGGGCTGTAGATGATGGTGACAGAGAGAGGGGTTGAGGTGTGTGTTGTGGTAGTGGGAGGAAAGTTGTTGGGATAGTGACTAATGGTGATGGCAGTGGTGGCCTTAGTGATGATAGGGATGATGCTGAACAACAACATATCTCCACCACTAAGAAAACCTCAACCCCAAAACCCCCAAAAACCCCCAACCTCAAAAAACTCTCCACCCCCACCCACCTTCCGGAACAGCTTTTGACAGCCACCACCGGCAGAGGCAGGGAAGTAGATGTAGACGTTGTGGTCCTCAGCTGACACTGGCTTCTCCACGAATGGCTTGTGGAAGGTCACGCCTCCAACGTCGATGAAGTCGTCCGTCTCCGTGAAAGCACTCACTGTGGGAAGGGGATCTTGGAGTGAATTTAGGTGTGGAGTGATCATTATCACAACCATCATCAACATCAGCATCATCATCATCATCATCATCATCCCCATCTTCATCATCATCATCATCATCATCATCATCATCATCATCATCATCGTCATCATCATCATCATCATCATCATCATCATCATCATCATCATCACCACCATCCTCAGAGCTGGAGTCCCTGTTCATGATGGCATAGCGAGGCTTGTCAATGCCATGTTGTGCCAGAATCTTGTAAACCTTCGCTCTGATGATGATGATGATGATGATGATGATGATGATGATGATGATGATGATTATGGCAATGATGATGATGACAATGACAAAGATAATGACACCTGTCTTGGAGGCAGTATTGGAAGTGAAGGTCATTGATGACGAAGGGTCTTCGAAGCTCCACATACTGTGGTGGTAGGATTGTTATTGCTTATACAATCAAAATGTAAACACAGCATACACACAGCATACACAAAATTGTACAAACCGCATACACAGCATACGCATAGCATACAGACAGCATACACAAGAGTACCTGAATGGCCTTGTCAAGGGGGAATCGCTTGGAGTAGAAGGGGAATCGCTTGGAGTAGAAGGAGATGAGACAGTCACACACAGGCCACGTGTGCACCGCATCATGCAGAATGGCGTGCTCCTCAAACACAAATGTCTCAATGTGTTTGAAGCGGTTTAGTCTGTTCAGGAAAGGATTGGTTTGTGGGGTGGGTTGCTTAGTGATGTAGTGAGTAATGAAAAATTATTATTATATTTTCTTAAACCTGTCAAGAATTTCTTGCATTGGACGAGACCTTGACTTTTTGGCCATGGCACAAACACCCACCCTCACCTTCCTATGTTCACACCCCTCATCCTCCTCACTGTTGAGGTCATCCTCATCAGTGGTGCTCTGATGTGAATTTTGATGTAAAATGCATTCTTTTATTTCATATTTTTATTTATTGGTACATTGGTACAGAATATTCAAAATTCTGTTTTTGTTGAATATAGACTGTGAAATTTGGTGTTAAAACCTGTTCAGAACACGAGGTTGAAATAGGAAGACAAATATTTTCTCCGCTCAAATTGTTTTTTTCGTTAATTTCTAGCTTTGAAGACATCTGACTGATTAATCAAACTATCAATTAATTGTGCAATTTTATTTAATCCATAAAATTTTTTACCAGTTAACAGAGCTATGAGTAAAATTTTTGAAAAAAGTATATTTTATAGTGAGTGTACTCCTAGCAAAAGCTAATTTTGCCTCATTCTTGAATGTTAAGCCTTGTCAATAGCTTTGAAGTGTTTGAAAACCAGGTTAAGATGTTGAAATGAAAATTTGTTATGAAATCAATTTTTTTTTAATAATTCATTTATTTATGTTCCTATGTTACTTTTCCAATGATTTTTTATATGAAATATAAAGCGAAAATTTTAAATCATGAAAAGTTGATTTATGTATGAAGTTTATTATAATATGTCAAGAATGTAATTGTAATTTATTATTTAGGTGCTGTATTTATGTGACTACGCTAACACCGCTTTCAAAATTACCCATTCAACACGTCATAGCACCTTTTAAAGCGTTGTTACCGGGTTTTGGAACATAACTTACTCAAAAAAACTATTATATTATCCTGAAATCAAAATGGCGAAAAACGAAAGAATACAAAAATTATTTTTAGTTTGCATGAGTTCAGTTTATTTGATAGCTTTTGTGTCATTTTTTGTTCAAATCCCCGGTAAGCTTAAGCAAATCCAAAAATTCAAATAATTGTAATAAGTGTTTAAGAATATACTCAATGAAGTATGGTTAGAAATACATATACTTTTTCATAATAGGACTGTACGGAGATAATGGTATTCTTCCTGTAAGACTGGCTCTTAAAAAAGGTGATTACCACACGCACAAAACATTCACACACATGCATACATGCAAGTACACCAATAATTCAATAATCTCCATACTTTTGCAAATACAAACAGATATCACTATTTTCATCTTCAAAAAAATTCAAACAGATCTCTAGTACTACATCAAAAACTCCTACACGTCTTGAAATAATTATTTCAATCGTTCATTTCATTGTTCCACACACTTAAGCAAAGATACCACACACCAAAAACTTCAATTTCATTTCATCTCCACCATGAATTCCAATTCTATTCCACTTTCCACTAATATATCATACAAACTGCATTTTAATTCAATTTTCATTTCACACCTTACACTACACCCTCCCACACCACCATCAGGCCTCAGAAGCACCAAGGACATTCTCCTTCAGCA
>OX387252.1:4810275-4822775 GCA_947562095.1 Branchellion lobata | reverse complement strand
CTATGATTGGATAATTAGAAGTGTTTTCGTGAACAGCTTGGTGGAAAGTGACAGAACAATGAACGGTGAAGCAGAGAAGGAAAGACAGTTGCTATGACTACGCTTTGTTAGTCGGATTGTAAGCAATACTAGTGAGTGTAATGTATGTAAATGAAGTTTGTAAACTTAATGCCTGCAAAGCTAATGTTTGAAAGTTTTGTTTGTAAATGTAATGTTTGTAAGTACCATGTTTGTAAAAGCAATATTTTTAAATGCAGTTAAAGCTAGTGATTGTAAGTGTAACATGTGTAAATATAATGTATGTAGGTGTAAGGTATGTAACGTTTGTGAACGTAGGGTATACAGAGGTGGTACTACGGGCTAATGTGGCTTCCAGAGCTAAGCACACAAGACCAGCGCCAGAGAACAGACGCTCTTTTGAATGAATGGCTGGTAGACAAAGAATACAATACAATACAAAACATTATAATGTAATACAAAACATTACAATGAAATACGTGAAATACAATGCAATATAGTACCATACAATATAATATAATACAATATGATGCAATGCAATGAAATAAACTGTATTATAATAAAAATCAGTATTCTGAAATACAATACAAAATGATACAATAGCATGCAATTTACTGAAATGCGATACAAAATGATACAATAGTATGCAATTTACTGAAATACAATGGGATACAATACAACAAAATTCAATAAAACAATAAAACAAAGACGATGGAACAATATACAAAGGGTCGCACTACAACACGGTGCAGCAAATTTCGATATATACCAACATACAAAAGTAAACTTCGATTGAAAGTAACAATTTGTATAAAGGCTTTTTCGCATGCGTGCGCCCAGCATGCGTGATGGGGTCTAACAGGAGAAAAACCCATCAATAATAATAACACTGACAAATATAATAATAATAATATTATTATTATAATAATAAGAATATTTTTTTAAAATAATATAATTATTATCAAAAATTGTACAAATAATATTCACATTAATATCAACAATATTATAATACTATATAGTATGAACAAAAAACGAATAGCAATCAAACAAATAAGAATAATTATAATAATGAAATAATAATCATAATAACATTAATAATGATAATTAAAAAAAAAAAAAAATAAAATAAAAATAATAATAATAATAATAATAATAATAAAATAATAATAATAATAATAATAAAATAGAATAATAATAATAATAATAACAGATGGAGAGCAGACAAGCGTTTTCAAAAAGTATGGAAGTCGTCTAAAGATGTCACGTGGTGAAGGTGGTGGCTATGCATGAGTGGGTAAGTGGGTGATGGAGGGAGGAATGGTGGGTGGGTGGGTAATGAGGGGAGGAATGGTGGGTGGGTGGGTAATGAGGGAAGGAATGGTGGGTGGGTAATGAGGGGAGGAATGGTGGATGGGTGATGAGGGGAGGAATGGTGGGTGGGTGATGAGGGGAGGAATGGTGGGTGGGTGATGAGGGGAGGAATGGTGGGTGGGTGATGAGGGGAGGAATGGTGGGTGGATGATGAGGGGAGGAATGGTGGGTGGGTGATGAGGGGAGGAATGGTGGATGGGTGATGAAGGGAAGGATGGTGGGTGGGTGATGAGGGGAGGAATGGTGGGTGGGTGATGAGGGGAGGAATGGTGGATGGGTGATGAGGGAAGGAATGGTGGGTGGGTGATGAGGGGAGGAATGGTGGGTGGGTGATGAGGGGAGGAATGGTGGGTGGGTGATGAGGGGAGGAATGGTGGGTGGGTGATGAGGGGAAGAATGGTGGGTGGGTGATGAGGGGAAGGATGGTGGGTGGGTGATGAGGGGAGGAATGGTGGGTGGGTGATGAGGGGAGGAATGGTGGGTGGGTGATGAGGGGAGGAATGATGGGTGGGTGATGAGGGGAGGAATGGTGGGTGGGTGATGAGGGAAGGAATGGTGGGTGGGTGACGAGGGGAGGAATGGTGGGTGGGTGATGAGGGGAGGAATGGTGGGTGGGTGATGAGGGGAGGAATGGTGGGTGGGTGATGAGGGAAGGATGGTGGGTGGGTGATGAGGGGAAGGATGGTGGGTGGGTGATGAGGGGAGGAATGGTGGGTGGGTGATGAGGGGAAGGATGGTTAAGTAAAGAGATGTTGAATAAATCATTCCATCAAAAGTGAACCATTATACGCATGATTGACCACAAAGAGGGATGTCACATGTGGTCGCACACACGGAAAAACAAGAAGAGTGTACAGTTGTGCACACAACGTACAGGCAGTCTCAATATCTAGTGTACATGATATATGTAGTCCTATGAGTGTTTTGACTGAAGCCTAAATACCTAGCATGCACATGTATGTGTGTATGTATTTGTGTATGCATTGCGCTTGTATATTGTATATATTTAATGGGTATTGTATACAAAAATGTATACTCGAATTAACAATTGAAGTGGTATAACAGTAAATAGTACCTTTATGACATTAAATACCTCCTTTCTAACATTAAATACCTCCTTTCTAACATTAAATACCTCCTTTCTAACATTAAATACCTCCTTTCTAACATTAAATACCTCCTTTCTAACATTAAATACCTCCTTTCTAACATTAAATACCTCCTTTCTAACATTAAATACCTCCTTTCTAACATTAAATACCTCCTTTCTAACATTAAATACCCTCTTTCTAACATTAAATACCTCCTTTCTAACATTAAATACCTCTTTCTAACATTAAATACCCTCTTTCTAACATTAAATACCCTCTTTCTAACATTAAATACCTCCTTTCTAACATTAAATACCTCCTTTCTAACATTAAATACCTCCTTTCTAACATTAAATACCTCCTTTCTAACATTAAATACCTCCTTTCTAACATTAAATACCTCCTTTCTAACATTAAATACCTCCTTTCTAACATTAAATACCTCCTTTCTAACATCAAATACCTCCTTTCTAACATTAAATACCTCCTTTCTAACATTAAATACCTCCTTTCTAACATTAAATACCTCCTTTCTAACATTAAATACCTCCTTTGTGACATAAAATCTCTTTCTGGAGTTAAGCGCCTCAGTTGCCTGCTTTGGCGCTCAACAAATTAGATTTATTTTTATTATTATTGTTATTATTATCATAAAAAATTATTATTATTATTATTATTATTATAACATGAAAAACATCATGAGTACATTACATATTACAATGACACATTACAAAATAGCGTCAGTACATTACATTAAATATTACCACGGGTACATTAACTTACCTATAAAATAGAACATTACAATACAATACAATACAAATACAAACATTAATCGAGTGGCATTAACCCCGTAGAGTTTCGAAGCCATAGCGATTGTTACCAGAGTACAAGAGTGGCTGGATGACACAAGAAGGGCAGGTAACCATAGTAAAATAACCACGCTCATGGGCTTGCAATAAAAGTGGAAAGAAACTGGAAAAAATATTTGAAAACAAAAATGTCGGAATATACTGAATGAGATGGAGAGATACAAAGGGGTAGACAAGGAGGAAGAGAAAGAAGAGACAAAGAAGAAGGCGAGTAGAAAGAGATCAAATGTAAAAAGACAAAAAGGAAGATAAGAAGAAAACAAAAGCGAAAGAAAAAGAGGAAGATAAGAAAGGAAACAAAGAAAAAAAGAAAGAAGAAGACAAATAGAGAGAAAAAAAAGACAAGGAGAGAGACAAGGAGGAAGACAAGGAGGAAGACAAGGAGAGAGACGAGGAGGGAGACGAGGAGAGAGACAAGGAGAAAGATAAGGAGAGAGACAAAGAGAAAGATAAGGAGAGACAAGGAGGGAGACAAGGAGAAAGATAAGGAGAGAGACAAGGAGGGAGACGAGGAGGAAGACGAAGAGAGAGACAAGGAGGGAGACGAGGAGGAAGACAAAGAGAGAGACAAGGAGGGAGACGAGGAGGAAGACAGAGAGAGACAAAGAGAGAGACAATGAGAGAGACAAGGAAAAAGACAAAAATAATAATACATTGAGATACCACAGGTGCAAGAATGTGAGAACGTGAGTAAATGAAGTAAAAATCCTAGTTGAAGTTTGTGCTATTCTATTGCATAAGGTTATCATCATCATTATCATCACCATCATCATCATCCTCCTCCCCCCAATAATTTCCATCACAACCGCTATTAGTAAAACCATTTTCGTTTGCTTTAAGTTCATTATTGTTGTCATCGCTTTTATTGTTATCATTATTACTATTATTGGCGTCTTTGTTAGCATCACCACCATGACCACCCCCACCACCACCATCACCATCACCATTACCACCCTCACCATGACAACCAGCACTTGAGGTGACATGAAAGTTGACATTGTTGGCACAGTTGTCGTAGTCGTCATCGTTTTCGATCGAGGTGTTCTGATTGGTCAGAAGGGATGTCATGGAGTGACTGCCCACTGTGCTCTGACCCAATGAAGATCCAGAACTGATTGGTTCCAAGCCGCCATTGGATGGTGACTCATGACCAATGAAGGAGTCCCTGTTGCGACATCGTTGGAAATGGGAAGAGAGGGTGGAAGAGGGAGGAGGGGAAGAAGAAAATGGAGTAGAAGAAGGGGGGTTGGATGAGAGGGGGGTGGATGAAGAAGGAGAGGTTGAGAAGGGGGTGAATGAGCCGAGGTTGGGGGGAAGAGGTTTCCTGAAGCCTTCATCGTCAAGGTCGTCAGTGATGGTGGTGAGGTCAGTGTTTGAGGGCACGAAGCTGGAGGAGTGAAAGTGAACCAGTTTTCAAAATGAACAAGTTTGAAACAACTAATGTCCTAACTCTCCACTCAGACCCCTCATGAACCTCAACAACCAAAATCAAACGCACCCCCAATGCCTATATTTCCAAACAAGACCATGAACATCCTGCAAAACCCCCAACCCCCCCAAACACCCACCGAGCTCTGGCAGGTTGCAAAATGGCGTTGAGACCAAGTTCTGAGTCCTTCTTGGCGTTTGAGAGCAGCAACGAGGTGCGAGAAAAGTTCAGTTGACTGCCCCATGACATGCCGGTGGTGGTGACGAAGGAGAAGTTGGTGTTGTCATGGTGATTGGAGTTCATTTCATCATCGTCGTCATCATCCATCAATGAAGAGCAGAATCTGTGAAGTGGGTGATGAAAAAGTAAATTATGAAAAAATTAATCAAGTACCCGATTGAAAAATTAATTAACTACAATACAATACAAAAACGAATATTATTCTAGTGGCATTAACCCCGTAGAGTTTCGAGACCACTAGCCTAAATTACTTAAATTTAAACAATAAATTGAAAATAAAACTTTTCGTCACCTCTTTGACGAGTGTCGAGGACTCAAACAGGGTGACACTGGCATCGATTGCACTTCCCTCCATCCCTCCACCACCCCCTCATCTCCCCACCCTTCCCCTGCAACCCCCTGCTCCCCTTTATTCACCCCCTCCCCCTCCCCGTGCACCGACTGAGGTCGTGTCTTGTTGGCTCCTGAGGTTATTGAGTACCTGGGAGATTGAGGAGAGGCATTGTGCAAGAAGATTCATGAATAATGTATTACAATTTATTGACTATTTTCATGAATATCAAATTTAATAATATTAAATTGCTATTTTTATGGATATTTCATTTATTATAATCCATCAACTATTTTTTATTATACAATCATCCCTTTTTACACCCCCTCTCATTTACTGTATCACCATCACCACAACCACCCTTCCTCCCCACCTCCTCTTGGAAAGGAGTCGTTGAGTGACAACAGAGTGGTAGAGAGACCTCTTGAGCACCTGGGAACTGATGTCCCTCCTCTGAGCCGCGTCTCGAAGACATGCCATCTGAGCTCCATCGAGGGGCACCCCACCCGAGACTAAGTGGTGGTGGCAAGGTTGATGATGACAAAAAAATATTATTAAATGACGATATGAATAAAATTTGTGATAATAATAATAATAATAATAATAATAGAAACAATAGTAATATTGATGATACGAATAACAACAATGGAGCACTTGGGAGAGGTTTGGTGGATGAAATTAATTTTTAACTATGGTGAAAGGAAATGAAATTATAAACTTAGTGTGAATGAGATTGAATTAAATATTGGAATAGTTAAAAAATTCTTTTTGAGAAAATGTTTTTTGATTGAAAAATGTTGAGCGAAATCAACAGACAAGGAATGGTGTGATGAGCCTTGTGGAGTTGTTCAATGGAGTTTTGGAGGTTGGTCTGGGAGTGCTTGAAAGGAGACTGGTTGGTGAAACTATTGAACATCTTTCTGCGCTATTTTAAATTCGAAAAATTGAAAATTTCAACGACTTCAGCTCTTCTTGAAAAACTCGAATCCTGAGTTGCTTATGGAGCGTTTTGAAAACTTTTCGTCTTTTAATTTCTGCATACTCTCGTTTTTATAAAAAAATCATATTCGTAGCGATGCCCGAGTTAACGAAATAGAGAGCAAAAGACAATCGGCGGCACCAGCTATGTATGCTGAAGACGACTAATCTAAAAGAGAACTTATGTGAAACCCTACAGTAATTAAATTTTTGTTTGCAGCACTAGAAAAAGTATAAATAAAAGTTAAATTTTTTTACTTAATGACAAAATTATAAGTTATGAAATTCAAAAATTTCAAGAAATTTTAAATAACTTGAAGATTAATTGGAATTTTACAAAAGGTTATTTTATCCAACTTGTGTTAATCTAATCTAATCGAAGCATTTGTGAAGTATTTTTTAACTCAAATTTTAGTGCTAAAAAAATTGGTTTCACTGTTTGGTGTCATCATGTAAATACATCGTGGTTTTTGCTATTTTTTGTGGCCTTTTTAGACACATCAAAAATTATTCAAAATCAAAAAGGAAAATGAAAAAAATAACCAGAAATAATTTTTCAATGTGATCCTGTGTAATTCAGAATTCAATGTTATGTGATTTTGAGTCATGATTCAATTTTCAACGTTTAAGACTCATTAATTTGATTCAATAGACAAATTTTCTTTTGAAATTTTGAAAATCCTTTTATTAAAAAAAATGTGTTGTAGGGTTCTAAAAATGTTTCTTCTTTTAATCATCTTTACAAGAAATTTTGTTTGGAGAAACTTACAATTTTCTCCATGCAACAATTAATTTGGTTTTTTTTATTCGTCAGTTCATGTAAACAAAAATGTTCTGTAATCTTTACTGTGTTTTTTTTCCAATTTATTATTTTTCCGACAATATATTTGGTGCCCGACAAAAAAAATTCAAAAATGATATTTTATTGAATATTCACTTTAATTCAGAGTTATATATTTTTTTGAATTTTTACTTTTACAGAATTTAAAAAGAATATTAGGCCCTAAGCAATGACTTGAAGCACTTTGCATATAACTTCTATTGCGTACCCAATATTTACCACAGTAAGCGTCACGACTTAAATGGGAAGAATCGCAGGTTGTTTATTAACGAAGTCAATTAAATAATTGATTTTTTGCAAACCTTGTAAAAAAAATTTTTAATTCACGAATTTTAAACATATTCCAAACTTATTCAGAAAAATCGACTGTATGGAGACATAAACTGAAATAATGTAATATTCCGTTTCATTCTTGATGTTGACCTTACCAATCATTTTCAGATGCTATAGTTTTCACGCTCTTTTCTGGTTCGCTTTTTGCTATTGGTTTTGCACGTGGTTTCACTAATGTGAAAAACAGAGAATCGGCCGGGAATGAAGTTTGTAGCTCAAATATAAAATCATCAGTTTAATTTGACGCAATTTTTCTTAACCCATGATAACTATGATTTTTAAATCACTAAATTAATTCATACTAACAAATTTCACAACCTATTAAACCAAAAGCAGAAGAAAGGAATCTCCATCTCTCAACAGCAGCTCTCCTCGAGCATGGAGAGTGGGGAAATGTTGGCGATAAGGGCTCTAAGAAAAGCCACAGTGTACTCTGTAGTGGGGTGTTCCCTGGTTGGCCTCCTTGGCTACCTCCTCTTCAAGTCACTCGATGTTTGTGGAGTTGCAAAAATAGAATTTTTATGTATAAATTAAAATATTTTATAATTCATTTTAGCTTCAATTTTTACTTGTTATATAAATTAATTTTTCATAATAATATCCAAATGTGTTTAAAATTTTTTTTACTAATTTCCACATCAAGATACAGCCAAGGAAAAGTGGTAAGAAAGACCGAGGAACAGAGCTGGATGAGTTGAGGGCTCTCATCATCAAGAGTGACGAGTGAGGCCAACACAAAGGATGGAAGCTGATGTGAGGAAAAAGCATAGGAATCCTATAAAAAAACATTAAATGATGAAAAAAAAGAGATGTACAAAAAAAGAAAACTTGCAGAGTATTTTCTGAAATGTAGGAAAGATCTACAAGAACCAGAGTTAACAACGAATCAAAACCTCACCCCCACCTCTGCGGAGGTAGCTTTGTTGTAGGAATGGATCATGTGTACATAGGCAAGCAAGCACTTCAATGAAGCATCTCGTTACATCACTGTATTATAATCAAACCGAAACATTTGTATAGCGCACAATGTTTTGTAGCGTTTTCAAGGTTATGCTCTACACAAATTCTCTGAAGCTGCCAGAGTTACTAATTGAAAGCCTCGTCATCATCGTCAGCTTCTCACTCTTATTATCG
This sequence comes from Branchellion lobata, assembly GCA_947562095.1. Taxonomy (NCBI): domain Eukaryota; kingdom Metazoa; phylum Annelida; class Clitellata; order Hirudinida; family Piscicolidae; genus Branchellion; species Branchellion lobata. Next base: position 4,814,140 of record OX387252.1, on the reverse strand, counting down.
TCTGAACAATCTTCTGTTTGTCTTGTGTTCACAGTGGCAGCATGTTTGTGTTGGTGCTTACTGCAATATCTTTTACTTTGTTGCGACATTGTGTTTTTATCATTTTCATTCTTAATATCGTCACTACGTTTACACGTTTATTTTTATCAACGAGCAACCCTTATCACTCAAGTCTGCCCATATATCATCTATATATGTCACTTCTCATTTTCCTCGCAATCAATCGTCCCAGTAAAACAACTGGTCTTCGTGTAAATAAATCTTTTATTTTGTATATTTTTAAAATTTCAATAAATCTTTTTTTTTTATGTTTCAAATTTCAATAAATCTTTATTTTGTATATGTTTCAAATTTTAATAAATCACAACAAAAGTATTCTTTTTCCTGAATCGTTCAAAGATTGTTTTTCTTAAAATCTTTTGAGGGGTGTGTTATATTTAAAATAAACAGTAAAAATCTCTCCTTCAAACGTCAGCTACTCTGCCTACACAACAATTCAATTTCTTCTCAACATTCAAATCTTCCTCGAACCTCAATTTGTTGTTGCCCTCCTTCATCGGCCTCCTCGTTCGCTTGAAGGGTTCTCAGGATTGGCTGATAGTCTTTATAGGCGCTCTCCCCTTCTTCTTGCACTCGTGGCATAATCTAACCATATCCAGTCAAGACATCTGTAACTTGCCCTCCGCACTATGCTCAAAGGTGCTCTCATGGAAACGGTTTTACTCGCCGGGGACTACTAGAGGACTGAACACTCTAGGACGGCATCTTTACCTTGATTGAGTTGCCGCTTTTAAAACTCAAACCTTGGCTCGCCTGATCACACTTTACAGAAGAACGGGCCAATCATTATGCCACAATAGCAAAGGTGCTAAACAAAAAAACAAGGTTACAAATAGCCAAAGTAAAAAAAAGATAAAATTTGAGCATAAAAAATAGAAAAAAACTTTAAAAGTTCAGAGTATGAATAAGTCTGGTTGAGTCAAGTAAATACTGAGAGGTATAAAATAGTTTACAATCATATCAAATAGCTACTGAGAATGGTTTCATGTTACAAGAAAAAAAGAAAATGAACAAGAACTGCAATGTCATGAGAAATTGAATTGAAGATTAGGAGCAAAATCGACTAAGGAATCAAATTAAGTAATAATGGGAGGATCTGATGGAGTACATGGTACGGGTTATTGGTAACTCTTGAGAACAAGCGTTCATCAAAAGAGGCAAATATTGCTTTTATTTAAGGATAGTTAAGAGGAAATTTTTATCTACTCTTCAGTGGGTGTCCCACAAGGATCTGTTCTTGGACCATTGTTGTTTTCTCTATACACTGGAGACCTTGAAAGAATAGTTTTGAAATACAAGCTAGGATTTCATCAATATGTTGATGAAACTCAAATATATGGCCACTGTGATATCGAAGGCACAGAAAAATTGAAGATGAGAGTGTCTGAGTGTGTAGATGAAATCGCATCTTGGATGGAAGCCAATTGCCTCAAGCTCAACAGTGAGAAGACTGAGGTGATCTGGTTCTCTTCTCGTTGGAATCTAAAAAATATTTCGAGTTATTCTGTCCGTGTATTAGAAAGCAACATCTTTCCATCAAAATCTGTGAGGAACTTGAAAATCTCTATGGATAGAGACCTCACGGTGTCAACGCAGATATCAAAAACCATACAGATGTGTTTTACCTCTTTGCGTCAAATAAGATCCATCAAGGGATGTTTGACAATGGACTCCTTGAAGACACTTGCATCAGTCTTAGTGTCAAATCTTATTGCCTATAGCAACATGGCTTTAGACAGCTTACCTAAGGTAGCAACGCAGAGTATTCAATCCATAGTCAATACAACAGCCAGGCTCATTACAGGAGTAAGAAAATATGATCACATTAGCCCTGTACTCAAGGAGCTTCACTGGATGAAAATTGATGAAAGGATCGACTATAAAATTGCTCTGCAGATGTACAAGTGTTTGTCCAACGAGGGTTCTGGGTATCTGACACGTGACCTAGTTCCAGTTGCTAATCTGCCTAAAAAACAAAGACTGAGATCGGCTAAGTCAAAGGACGTTGTTCCCAACAAGCACAAGCTTAAATCATTAGGATTAAGAAGATTCAGCGTCAGCGGACCTAGGTTGTGGAACAACCTGCCTAACAGCTTTAAATCTTCAAGTTCAACAAAATCATTTTGTCGATCTCTGAAGACTTACCTATTCAATAACTCTTTACCCTCATCATAATAATAATACTGTTCTTTTTAGAATTACTTCATTTTTGTTTTTTTCATTTACTTATCTTATTCTATTTTTAATTTTTTACTTTTATTTTTATCATAAGACGTTTTTTGAGTTAATGCCACTATAATAATATTCGTGTTTGTATTGTATTGTATATTTTTGTAACCGATTGGTTGACGATTTTACTGCAATGCCTTTTTTTTCCAGCCATTTTTCATATCCAGTATCTTTTTCTTATCAAGTAAGTATGTCTGAATACCACAATTATTTGCGATGCCTTTCAAAAATTGCCTACTTTCTTGTTGAGTAAGTTGGCAAAAGGTATCTATGTAGGCGTTGGTTGACGATTTCACTGCAATGTCTGTATTTCGAACGAGAAAATGGCGTATTCGCAATTTTAAAAAAAGATTTTCAAAATATTCGCAATCAGCAAAAACTATAACACTTAGATAAGGTAACCTTTTTATAGCTAAAACTAGAAACCTCAACTTTTAAATAGTTGATAAAATGAGTTTAAATAAAGTAACTTTGAGTAGCCCACACACGCCTTCGCGCAACCAGAAACCTAATGAAGCATCTCGTTACATCGCTGTATTATAATCAAACCGAAACATTTGTATAGCGCGCAATATTTTGTAGCGCTTCCAAGGTTATGCTCTACACAAATTCTCTGAAGCTGCCAGAGTTGCCAATTGAAAGCCTCGTCATCATCGTCAGCTTCTCACTCTTATTATCGTTTGAACAATCTTCTGTTTGTCTTGTGTTCACAGTGGCAGCATGTTTGTGTTGGTGCTTACTGCAATATTTTTTACTTTCTTGCGACATTGTGTTTACTGCAACTTAAGCTTACCAAATCAAGCCATTTGTAACGTGCCCTTTAGCACTATGTTCTAAGGCGCTCCCATGGAAACGGTTTTCCTCATTGTGAGCTACTAGAGGACTGGATACTCTAGGACGGCTTCTGCACTTTAATTGAGCAATAATTTTATTCCATTGTTTTGTGTTCATATTTTAATTTTGTAGTCAATTTTGCTTTCATCTCTCGACCATGACTCTTTATAGCATCAGTTTTAGTTGGTTTGACTTGGTTTTTGAATTTGATTTTTTACCATTTTTGTGGCATTTTCAGCAACATCAAAAATTTTATAATAGTTTTCTCATGTGATCATAAACTATGCTTCATTCAACTTTTTTGAGGTTCATTGCTTTGTTTCTATGTTCAACTTTGCTTCCAATTTTCACTTTGGATTTTTTCCGTTTGTTTTATGTTCAATGCTGACTCCACAATTCAGTTTTCTCAAATTCTATCTTTTTTTTCTTCCGTTTGATTTTTCGCCGTCTTTAATACCATTTCCAGCGTGTGTCTGGACATGATCTAATAAAGAATATAAAAAAGAATGACATGCAGTTTTGATAACTTTCACTTTGTCCTTTTATTTTGTTTTTTGCCATTCTTTGTATGGTTTTTTAAACCTGAATTATTCTTCAGTAGTTATTTGGTGTTAATTTGAGTCATTATAAATTTCTAAGAGTTGTTCATCAGATTCCTTAGCCAGTTGCTTCTCATCTAGACGTGAGAGTTTCATGACATTAGAGTTTTGGTTAATTTGTCTGCTCTCATTTTTCTTTTTTT
>OX387252.1:4802227-4810075 GCA_947562095.1 Branchellion lobata | reverse complement strand
GATGATGATGATGATGATGATGATGATGATGATGATGATGATGATGATGATGATGATGATGATGATGATGATGATGATGATGATGATGATGATAATGATGATGATGATGATGATGATGATGATGGTGATGATGATAATGATGATGATGATGATGATGATGATGATGATGATGATGATGATGATGATGATGATGATGATGATGATGATGATGAAAGTGACTACGCGGGTGTTTTTTTCAGATATCTTTATGTAATGAGAGTGATGAAGACGACCAGGATGATGTGAAAGAGGATACAGACTGCTGATGTGGGAAATGAGGCTTGGTTATCAGTTGCAGCGGTACTACAGGCTGAATACGTTCAAAGTGTGTTGGAGCTGAAGTTCTGTGTTATTTTTTCACTCACTTTGTTTTTTCATCACGTAATCTATCTTTCTACTGGTGCCGTCTGACTTGCGATCCTGTTCTTTGTAATTATTTTTTTCAAAACCTTTGAAGTTGTGAAGATGTCTGAGACATCGGAACTACACCATAATGACTACTTCTACCACATTTGAACTTGTATATCTTTGAAATTATGTTTTATTTGCTAAATAAAAGTTAAAAAACGAAATTGCATGTGGATCGATCGAGTTTTTCAAGTAAAAAATTTGAAACTCAAAACGGTTTTTCTGAATTTCTAAAAAAAATATAGTCGTGTAAGCTCATATCAGCAAAAATTAAATTATTTTGTGTGTCTTGAAACCATTTTTAACTCATTGGATATAAGTGAATGAATATGCATCGAATTCTCAATAGTTCTGCATTAGGTAAATGCCTTTTTCAGAGTGTCCATTCAGCACAGGCTTTTTGTGTTTTTAAACTTTCAAGAATTGTTGACAAAATAAGATAAATATATGTTGCTATCTGAAGTTTCAAATAAATTAACAAAGAAAAGCGTTGATAGTGTCTAGATACCTTATCAACGAATCCAAATGAGATCGTTTCAAAGTCCAGGTTTCCGCAGTATATAAATGAAAAAGAATCCATTCAATAATTTCAAGTAAAAATGCTCAAATTATCATTGTTGGCAGTTGTCGTCTTGGCTGGCGTATGTTGCAGCGCAGATGAGGTTTCAATTGTTTTCCATAGGGTTTAAGTATGTCTGGTCCGAAAAAGCCATCAGGCTGTTACTTTAGCTTATTTATCTGACCAGATTGTATTTTTTCTTTATTCTCGATTTGAAAATGTATACATAACCCACTCTGAGGCCTTGGTTAGGTTTTTTTTTTCATTTTCTGAAAGATTTTATTATTTTAGTAATAGACTAAGCATAAGCTTATCTAATACCTTCCAAAGATTTGTTTAGCGCTTAATAGTCAAACGTTCGAATCGTATGAGAATTTTGAGAAAGTAGCCATGAATGAAGTCTCACTAATAGATGTCATAAAATATAAAAAAATCTAGAATTTTTTTTGTAGATAATTTAGAATTTTAACTTTGCTTTATACTTGACAATAAAACTTAATGGTGCTGAGAGAATTTAGAAACATTCATATTTTTCTAAAACATTATTAAAAAAATTTCAAATTATCATATTTTTAAATTTAAAAGCAGGTTTCATTATACAATTTTTTGTTAGAATATCAGTTAAAAAGGAAAGGGTAAAAGTAAGCTTTTATATCAGCATTCCCACTCTTGTGACAGCTTCTACCGGTTTTGTAGTAAATAATGAAAACGGTAAAAATTTAAATTTCATTAAATCGTGTTTAAATTACTTTGAGTAGTATTTTGTTCATTCAAGTTTTTTACTTTTCATAATGTCATAATTTCTTAATTAGAATGTAAAAATTTTTAGCTAGTGGTGTTGCAAACTAATTTTAACACAACATTTTTACCATGCACTTTCGGTGTTAATTTTTAACGCTTCCAGGATGTTTTTTCAATATAGACAATTTTTGTGCTACTTCTTAATAATCCAATTTTTTTAGCTCAACTTATTAGAAAAGAGAACTTGAGTTAAAAAGCGATTTTTGTGCAATTGAAAAATTATTTCTCATTGACCAATTGGTTGAACAAGAGCTGTGAAATAAAATTCTGACGCTTTTCTAGTGGCTTATGATAACGGAAACCAAATAAGGTTTTTCTGCGTTGTGTGCTTTTGGCTACTTTAAATACATTATAAAACAAAATGTTCAAATATACTAAAAGCAAACTTTGAAATAACTCGTCATAAATACTTCACAAAGTCCAAGGTTTCCCGCAAAGGCTTGGTTCTTGGTTTCTATGAGACCGACAAGAAGGGGGAGGTTGAGCTGACACCTACGGCTGAAAAGTTCCAGAAAGATTCACAGCAGAATCTAACTCATCTGCTTGATGTGTGAGTTTCAAATTAATGTAATTAAAATTATTTGAATTTAAAAATGATTTATTATTCTTACAAAAAATCATTAATTGAAATATATTTTAAAAAAAATTATATTAAATATTTGTTTCCATTAATTAAAAAAATAGATTTATTTATCATTATTAAATATTTCTTTTATTTAAAAAAAATTCAATTAAAAACCTTGCATGACACAATGATAATGTCAGGTCGGGCTTGTCAACAGCCAATGGCAAGTCACGACTTTTCCATTTTGAGCACGACTTCAACAATGTGGTGCTGACCAATTTGGGTCAGAAGGGAGTCGGAGTGAATCAGCTGGAGGAGGTTGATGAGGGAAGAGAAAATATCCGGGCTGCTGTTGCTTGTGAGTGTGTCAAGAATGAGTGAATGGATGAGTGGATTAGTGAATAAATAAGTATTCTTGATATTATATTTAATAATAGTAATTCTAACAATAATTATAAATTCATTTTTTGTAATGTCAATCTTTTTAGTGCTTTCAGTAATAACGTCAATATTATCAAGCATTCTCTTCATCCCACCATTCTATCCATTCTTCTCTCCACCATTCCATCCACCCTTCCACTTCCAGTGGGTGTGAGGTCGCTGAACGATGCAGGAGTCAAGGAGATCCATGTTGATCCATGTGGCGATGCCTTCGGTATGCTTGACAACCAATCATATAATGATTATAATATTTTTATTATAATAATAATATTAATAACAATAAAAATGGAAATATTTATCAAAATGAGCAATGAATTGTCGCTTTCAACTACCACCACAATCACTGAAAACCACCACTGCTATCACTCCCATGACAACCACTGCTGCTTCACTACCACGACAACTACCACCACCACGGCTGCTCCACTACCACAACAACCACCACCGCTGCATCACTGCCACCATCATGACTGCTCCACTACCACAACAACCACCACCACCACCGCTGCTTCACTACCACCACAACTACCACCACCACCACTGCTTCACTACCACGACAACCATCACTACCACAACAACCACCACCACCACCACTGCTTCACTACCACGACAACCATCATTACCACAATAACCACCACCACCACCACTGCTTCACTACCACGACAACTACCACCACCACCACTGCTTTACTACCATGACAACCACCATCACTACGACAGCTGCAGCAGAGGGTGCTCACTTGACGGTGTGGGTGTACGACGAGTTGAAGGCTCCCGAAAAGAGGAAGGCTGCCCCCGCTATCCACTGCTACTCCGCCATCCAAACGTGCGTCTCCATCACCTCCAACATTCTTCATTCCACGCCCTTTTTTTCCAAAATTTTATTTTTTCTTTTTCTTCATCATTCTCTTTTTTATTTTTTTTCAACCTCCATTTTTTTTCTCCATTTCCTTTCAACCCAAAAATTCCAACTCTTTCTCCATACGCTACACCTCAAATAAACCAAACCTCATTTTTTCCAGCCTCAATTTTTTTCACCTCCAATGTCTCAAACTTCACCACCGACAGTGACAAGGAGGCTTGGGACAAGGGCAAGATAGGGGCGGAAGGTCAGAACCTGGCCCGCACTCTGATGGAGACCCCGGCCAATGAGATGACACCCACAAAGTTCGCTCACCACGTCACCACCAAACTCGGCTCCCTTCCAAACGTCATTGTCACTCCGAGGTGAGGGGGTTGTTTTTGTTGTTAGGGTGTTGTTTTTGCTATTGGGATGTTGTTGTTGTTGATGTTGATATGTACCGAATAAGATGCATTGGCCACACAACACCTACAGACCACACCAATCTCACCACACAGGGACAAAGAGTGGGCACAAAACAAGAGTATGAACGCCTTCCTAGGAGTGGCTCAAGGCTCCCTCGAACCACCTATCTTCCTTGAAGTCGAATACAAGTACTTCTGATGATGATGATGATGATGATGATGATGATGATGATGATGATGATGATGATGATGATGATGATGATGATGATGATGATGATGATGATGATGATGATGATGATGATGATGATGATGATGATGATGATGATGATAATAATAATAATAATAATAATAATAATAATAATAATAATAATAATAATAATAATAATAATAATAATAATAGTAATAATAATAATAATAATCATAATCATAATCATAATCATAATAATAATAATAATAATAACAAAAATAATAATATTCTTATTAATGATATTAATAATGATTAATCCAATTTGTAAAGCACCAAGGCAAACAACTGAGGTATCAGGTATAAAAGATTATAAGCTGGTTTAAATAAATAATTTTTAAGTTAAAATTTAAAATAAGAAATTGAAATGGAATCGTTGGTGGTAGAGAGTTCCAGATAGAAGAAGCAAGCATTTCTGAAAGCTCGTTTTGATTTGTGGTAGTTGTTGCTTGAGGAGTGGAGAAGTAAAAGAACGGAGTATTTTGGTGTTTGGCTTTTGTTGGATGAGATTACTTGAATAGGCTGGTGTAGAGCTTGATAGAGATTTGAAAGGTAAAAATATAATCTTGAAAATTACTCTTGATTGCACTGGAAGCCAATGGAGTTGAATGAGGCAGCATTTTGAAGAATGATGGAGGTAATGGTTGGTGAGTTGATGTAAAGCATAACCCATATACGACAATGTCCCAGAGTAGGATGATGTACAGTATAGCAAGAAGAACCTCACCGCTTTGCTCATCACACGCTGCAGACGTATTCATTGGTGCTGTGTTGTGTTGTAAAAGATGGGAGGGGTTTTAAGGTTTTGAGGAAGAGAAGCCGTGTGATTTTTGAAAAAGTCGGTAACGTGAACTTCAAAATGTTTGTAGGGGTGCTTTTAAATTAATTGCAAAACTATTTCAGACTAAATTTGAAATATAAAACTTTAGAATTTAATTTAGGTTTTTAAAAATCTCTTTAAACCATGATATAATACAATACACTAAGGACGAGTTTAGGTTTTTAAAAACTGTTTTAAATCAGAAAAAACCGAACGGGAATTCAACACGATATGCACAGCATAAACATGAGCGATAATAATGATGATGATGATGATGCTGATGTTGATGATGACGATGAGAATAATAATGGTGATGATGTTGATGTTGATGACGACGGTGAAAATAATGATGATGAAGATCACTTATTTACTACTGCAACTCACCACCATCATTCCAACTCAGCCACCCCCAACCCACCACCAAAGAGGCAGCAATGACGAGGTAGTGGCCTTAGTGGGCAAGGGAATCACTTTCGACAGCGGTGGCATTTCGCTCAAGAGCCCTGCCAACATGGACCTGATGAGGGCTGACATGGGTGGTGCTGCCTGTGTCATAGGCGCAATCTATGCAGCCGCCAGCCTCAAGCTTCCCATCCACGTGGTGGGAGTCATGGCGCTCACTGAGAACATGCCTGGTAACCGAGCCACCAAGCCTGGAGACGTGCACAAGGCCATGAATGGAAAGACCATCCAGGTGGGGTGTTGTGGTGTTTGTGAAGGTGTTGTGATGTTTGTGGTGGTGCTGGGGTGTTTGTGGTAGTGTTGTGATGTTTGTGGGGGTGTTGAAGTGTTTGTGGGGGTGTTGTGGTGTTTGTGGTGGCGTTGAAGTGTTTTTGAGGGTGTTGTGGTGTTTGTGGGGCTGATGTGGTGTTTGTGGGGGTGTTGTGGTGTTTGTGGGGCTGTTGTGATGTTTGTAGGAGTGTTGTGCTGTTTGTGGGGAATTGTGGGTGTTTATGGGATAAGGGCTGTTGGGGAGCTATTGGAGAGCCGTTAGGGAGTTGTTTATGATGTTTAGGAGGTGTCGTTTTGATTGTGGGGGTGATGAAGGTGGTGGAGTTATTGAGTTTGTATCTATAAATACACATTTTCACAAACCTACACGCTTCTACACACACACACACACACACACACACACACACACACACACACACACACACACACACACACACACACACACACACACACACACACACACACACACACACACACACACACACACACACACACACACACACACACACACACACACACACACACACACACACACACACACACACACACACACATACACACACACACACACACACACACACACACACACGCACACATGCAGGTGGACAACACAGACGCAGAGGGCAGGCTGGTGTTGAGCGATGCACTGCACTACACACAAATCACCTACAAACCCAACGCGGTCGTCGACCTCGCCACTCTCACTGGTGCCCTCATTATCATAATATTTATAAGAATAAAAATAAAAATAATAATAATAATAAATCCTATTTGTGAAGTGCCAAGGCAAGCAACTGAGGCGCCTTTCTGTCATTTCTATTATAGTTATTTCATTATAATTTTTTTTTATTGTTACTATTAATATTTTTATTATTTTTATTATTCATTATTTTTTCTTATCATTATTATTTTTATTATTATTATTATTATTATCGTTTTTGTAATTTGCAGTTATTTAATTTATATACTCTGTTCTTTGTTATTAATTTATATTTTTTATTGACCTAATTTTAAATTTTTTATAGCTCCGATTTTTGTGATCTAAAAAAGATGAAGATGAAAACGGAGAAGACGATGGTGTTCTATAAATAGTAACCACGATGACGTCACAGGTGCCATGATGGTGGCGTTGGGAGGCAGTGCCAGTGGAGTGTTCACCAACTCGCAACACATCTGGAACCAGATGCACGATGTACGTGTGTGTGTGTGTGTGTGTGTGTGTGTGTGTGTGTGTGTGTGTGTGTGTGTGTGTGTGTGTGTGTGTGTGTGTGTGTGTGTGTGTGTGTGTGTGTGTGTGTGTGTGTGTGTGTGTGTGTGTGTGTGTGTGTGTGTGTGTGTGTGTGTGTGTGTGTGTGTGTGTGTGTGTGTGTGTGTGTGTGTGTGTGTGTGTGTGTGTGTGTGTGTGTGTGTGTGTGTGTGTGTGTGTGTGTGTGTGTGTGTGTGTGTGTGTGTGTGTGTGTGTGTGTGTGTGTGTGTGTGTGTGTGTGTGTGTGTGTGTGTGTGTGTGTGTGTGTGGAGGTGTGTGTGTGTGGAGGTGTGTGTGTGTGTGTGTGTGTGTGTGTGTGTGTGTGTGTGTGTGTGTGTGTGTGTGTGTGTGTGTGTGTGTGTGTGTGTGTGTGTGTGTGTGTGTGTGTGTGGAGGTGTGGAGGTGTGTGTGTGTGTGGAGGTGTGTGTGTGTGTGGAGGTGTGTGTGTGTGTGGAGGTGTGTATGTGGAGGTGTGTGTGTGGAGGTGTGTGTGGAGGTGTAACGAGAACGACACGACTTGCAGGCGGGCATCAAGACGGGAGACAGGGTATGGAGGATGCCCCTCTTCAAGTTCTACTCCAAGCAGGTCCCACCACCATCTTCGTCATCGTCATCATCATCATCCCCCCTTATTTCTCCATCTCTATCACCTCCACCACACCTCACAGGTGACTGAGTCAGTGTTGGCAGACGTCAACAACATCGGCAACACCAGGAACGGAGGCTCC
>OX387252.1:4794727-4797227 GCA_947562095.1 Branchellion lobata | reverse complement strand
ATTAAAAGCTCAACAGACTAGACCGGAGTAAATAAAGTTTAAAGTAAAATAATTATTGATGAATGTTTTATGTTACAGAAAATGTTACAAAGAAAATGAAATAGAGCGACAAAGTCAGATTAACCAAAATTGTTATATTATAAAATAGCTAGGAAATTTATGAGCCAAATTGACTGTAGAAGCAAATAAACGAAGCCTAGAAATGTAGAATTGAATACAAATTTAAACAAATAACCTTTTTAATTACTCATCATCAACATTTTTCTGGTTGCGCGAAAGCGTGTTTAGTCGTTTTCTGTTTTTTAAAAATTTATTTGCTTCATTAAAATTTTTTTAATTAAATACTCAAAATTATGAGTTTCAAATATAAGTTATAAAATAGTTAAGTTATTTAAAATTTTTTGCTGGTTACGAAGAATTAAAAGATTTCAAAAAATGGCTAATCCACCCCTTTTTTCGTTAAAAATTCAGGCAGTGCAGTGGAGTCGTCAACCAATTGATAAATAAATACCGTTTGCCAACTCGCTCAAGAAGAGAGCAAGCAAGCGTAAGAAGGCATTGCAAGGAATTGGGGTTTACAGACTTTGAAGATGTAAAATGGCTGAGAATTAGATAGAAAAAGAATAAATAAACTGAAAGAAACTCCCTTCAATGGTTATTTCATAATGATTGGCCCATTCCGCTGTAAAGTGTGGTCAGGTGAGACCAGGTTTGAGTTCTAAAAGCGGCAACTCAATGAACGTACAGATGCCGTGCTAAAGTGTCCGGTCCTCTAGTAGCCCACAGCGAGTAAAACCGTTTCTAAGGGAGCGCTTTCGAACATAGTGCCAAAGGGAGCGTTACAAACGTTTTGAGTAGATTGAGTATATGATTTGAATTTATGAACTCTGTTGTGCTTGGTTAAAATTGCATTAGCATTTTATCTTATCGGAACTGTGTTTGAATAATTTGCATTAGTCGAGATGCCCTTCTCGAGAACCAATGACAGAGCACTCAGTCAAAAGTTTTTGAGTTCGACACATTTCGGAACTCTATATAAGGTGAATTTATCGCTAGTTCGTTCGTGTCCGCTCTTTTGCCTCGCCTTGTACGCACCAATAAATAGTTACAATCGGTTCAGTCTTGACTTCCTTCGAGCTGTGACCCTTAACTGTCTTTTTCAAAACACGAGCTCTACTTTCGGTTGAATCCCAAAGAATTTTACGTAACCTTGTTCAAGCGGGGTTACAACAAACAATTCAAAATTTAAGGCTCATCGACTCTATAGATAATTTGGCTCAACCTCTCGTGCCTTGTACAGTATTGGCTAATTTTAATGTTATCCTTTATTGATTTAATAATCTTTTTCTATAACATTTCCTCAAAATATTTTGTAAAAATTATCATTTTCTGTAGCATTTTTTAAAATATTCTGTGATAGTTACTCGAGTTGATAATAAACAATACAATACAATACAATACAATACAAACACGAATATCATTATAGTGGCATTAACCCCGACCACTCAAAACGTCTCATCATTAAAACTATTGTGAAAAATAAAAAATAGAATTAAATAAATAAATAAATGAAAATAAAAATAAATTATTTCTAAAAAAGAAAAGTATTATTATTATGATTTATTGAACAGGTGGGTCTTCAGAGATCGACAAAATGATTTTGTTGAACTTGAAGATTTTAAGCTGTTAGGCAGGTTGTACCACAACTTAGGTCCGCTGACGCTGAACCTTCTTAATCTTAATGATTTAAGCTTGTGCTTGTTGGGAACAACGTCCTTTGACTTAGCCGATCTCAATCTTTGTTTTTCCGGCAGACTAGCAACTGGAACTAGGTCACGTGTCAGATACGCAGGACCATCGTTGGACAAGCACTTATACATCTGCAGAGCAATTTTATACACAATTCTTTCATCAATTTTCAGCCTGTGAATCTCCTTGAGTACAGAGGTATTGTGATCATATTTTCTTACTCCTGTAATGAGCCTGGCTGTTGTATTGATTATAGATTGAATACTCTGCGTTGCTACCTTAGGTAAGCTGACTAAATCTATGTTGCCATAGTCAATACGACTTAAAACTAAGGCCGAAGCAAGTGTCTTCAAGGAGTCCATTGTCAAACATCCCTTGATGGATCTTATTTGGCGCAGAGGTAAAACACGTCTGTATTGTTTTTGATATCTGCGTTGACATCGTGAGGTCTCTATCCATGGATATTCCCAAGTTCCTCACAGATTTTGATGGAAAGATGTTGCTTTTTAATACACAGACAGAATAACTCGGATTATTTTTCATATTCCGACAAGAAGAGAACCAGATCACTTCAGTCTTCTCACTGTTGAGCTTGAGGCAATTGGCACCCATCCAAGATTCATCTACACACTCAGACACTCTCATCTGCAATTCTTCTGTGCCTTCGATATCACAGTGGCCATATAATTGAGTGTCATCAGCATATTGATGAAATCCCAGCTTGTATTTCATAATAATTCTATTATAAACA
>OX387252.1:4784727-4789727 GCA_947562095.1 Branchellion lobata | reverse complement strand
AATCCCAAAAACCCAAATTTTTTTGGAATAAAATAGCGCTATAAAAAGTTAAGATTTACTTTTTTGAAAATCAAACAAATTGATATTCATTTCAATTAACAATCAAATTAATTAATATCTAGTTTACCTTCCATTGAGAGATTCCTTAAAATCCGAAATATTAATCCGAATCTAGATGAAATGAAACCGGAGTTGTTGTTGAGTGTGGAAGCGTTCCGGAACCGGAAAAAGGTTGAAGAGAAAGTGTGTGGTAAGAGAGGAAAGAGTGAAAATGAACAGTTGTTTGTGGGATGGAGGAAGTGGTGGAAAGGGGTGAGAAGGGGAGGGCATGGGAAAGAAGGGGTGACCCTTTCATCTGAGGGGAACACTCCAGAGCCTCGGTGCAAGCCACCGGATCTCCACCAATTCCTACAGTCTTCCACCCCATCCACAACCCAACATTCACCATCATTAACATCATCATCACCACCGTCCCCCCTTCCGACTCATTGCTTTTATACGCTTTCACCGTACACCTCTTCAACTCTGCGCTCACACCCCTACCACCAACACCAAGAATATCCATTTCACACCATCTCTACCCTCCCATCCTCCCAGTACCATTCTCTTCATAATCATCAAGATCACCAAGGTCATAATCATCATCTCCAGAATCACAATATTCTCCAGAATCATCATCACTTCCAAAACCATCCTCTTCTTCATCCTCCTCATCATCCTTCCCACCTCAAACAGCACGATAGATTTGCCATAAAGTCCATTAATACTCTGACCAAGAAAAGTACCTCACAAGTGGAAACTACCGCGAGTGCATTAAATCGAAATAACACTGATGCCCGAGATTGCCTTCGATGCAACAACAACAACAACAACAACAACAACAACAACAACAACAACAACAACAACAACAACAACAACAACAACAACAACAGTATTAGTAACGAAAATAATAATAATAGTAACAATAACAATAACAATACTACCAGCTACAACAAGAATAATAACAACAACAACAATAATACTAACACCTCCAACAACAAAAATAAAAACAATAACCAGCACAACAACAACAAAAACATTACTAATAATAATTACGACAAAGATAATAATCACAACAAAGACGAAGACCAAAACAACAACAATAATAACAATAGTAACAACAACAACCACAAAAACAACATTAAAAACAACAATGACAAGAACAACAACATTAACAATAAACGCACCAACAACAACAAGGGACGTAAGAGCACAGGCACAATTAGCAGGATGAATAGCATGCACAATAAGAGTCATAAAAACACTTGTGACGTCATAATGATGGAGGCGCTTGGGGAGCAGGGGAAGTCAAAGTATGTCTTCAATGACGACGATGACGATGACGAAGATGAAACAAAAAAAGATCAAGAAGAGAAGGAAAAAGACGAGAAGGAAAAAAGAAAAAAAGGACCAAAAAAAGAAGAGGAAGAAAAGAGGAACGATGACAGCGGGGATGACGAAAATGATGACGTCAATAGACATAGTTCCGCCTCAAATAATTCGGCTGAGAGCAATCAGTCCGTCTTAAAAGTTGCAAACCAACTTCCGGTCTCTCTCGATCCTTTTCTTCCTCTCCCTTCTTCATCATCCTCTTTCTTGCTTCCCTCTCATTTCTCATCATCCCCTTCCTTGCTCCTTCCTCCTTCTTCTTCCTCTTCCTTGCTCTTTCCTCCCTCCTCTTCCTCTTCCTTGCTCCCTTCCTCCTCCTCCTCCTCTTCCTTGCTCCCTACTTCTTCTTCCTCCTCCTCTTCCTTGCTCCCTACTTCTTCTTCCTCCTCCTCTTCCTTGCTCCCTACTTCTTCCTCCTCTTCTTCCTTGCTCCCTACTTCTTCCTCCTCCTCTTCCTTGCTCCATACTTCTTCCTCCTTCTCTTCTTCTTCTTTAATACCCTTTCGCTCTCCTTTTTCACCTACAACTCTTTCTTCTACTTCTTTTTCACTTTTTCCTCCTTCTTCTTCCTTCCCTTTCTCTTCTCATTCTTCTTCGCTTTTTCCACATACAAAAATGTATCCTCTTTCTTCTCACTCTTCATCTTCTTTTCTTCCATTTCTTTCTTCTTCCATCCATTCTACTCCTCTTCCACTTTCTCACCCTTCCTTAGTTCTTTCACAAGTTCACTCTTCCTCATTCCACTGCTCGTCCCTTCACTCACCCTCTTCTCCATCCACTCTCATCCACCTTCCTCTTCCTTCAGCCAACCAATTCCATTCAAACAAGTTCGCATGCTTTTCAAACGACATGATTTTAAACAATAACAAAAATAATATCGACAATAATAATAACACTTGCAATACTGAAAAAAACAACAATAATAATAACAATAACACAGAAAATAAAAACAATAACACCAATAATAATAGTGACAATGGTACCAATAATAACAATAACAGTACTAAATACAATAATAATAATAATAATAAGCATAATAATAATTATAACATTACCTATCATAGAACAGAGCGTATATGCAATAGCAGCGGCGTGGGGGGTGTTTTAAGACTCACAAACGAAGACATGAAAACCAAAAGGGAAAGCATTATAAAAAAAAGCGTTTGTAACCATTTGTATGTTAATGACGACAGAAACGCAAACAATAACAATGAATACAACATAAAAAACAACAACAATAATAAAAAGAACAATAGCAGCAAAAATAACAATAATAAAAACAACAACCACAACAACAAATTAGCAACGGTTTCTACTAGAAAGTTGTTATTGTGGTGGGTAGTGGTGGTGATTGTTGTTGTGGCAGCTGGTGTGGGAGTGTTGTGTGGAGTGGCCATACAACACCTCATCTTCAAACACCAACAACAATATCGACTGAAACAACTACAACGACATCAACAAATTATTTTGAATAACTTCCAACAACAAAACCAACAACAATATCTTCAAAATAATCACCAACAACAACAACAACAACAACAATTGCACTCAAAATCTGTCAATACTCTCACAGGTTGTTCGCTTCTTGAGCATTATTTCGACATCTTTTCGTTCGCCATCCATCATTCATTATTCATCCATCCCTCATCCATCTATCACTCTCCGTTCATTCTGCATTCATTAACCTAATAATCCCTCATCTATTCACCATTCAACTTTCCCTTTCATTCCAGCCAATTATGTTTTTTCAGCTTTTCATTTCATTTTTTCACTTTATCTTTTCCAACCACCCAAGCAGACACCCACTCAAACATCCTTTAAAAACCCATCAAACACCCATCAAATACCTATCAAACACCCAGCTAACAACTATCAAACACCCATCAAACACCACTCAACTTCCTCTCAAACACCCTCACACACCCTTCCACCAAACGCCCACTTGTTTGTCATGCACGCCAGTCCTTCCTGCGGTGAGTTCACAAGGCATAGGTCCCACTGATCGAGTTACAAAGCTCTGCTCTGATCGACTCTGACCTCTCACTCCCCTCACACACTCTTTCTTAGTCTTCTTTGTTTATAAATAGAAAAAAAGTAGTTTAAATTAAGAAAGTTTATTTATTAAAAATATTTTCCTAAATTGAGAGATGTTTTATTCAAAAATTGCGGGTTTCTTTTGAAGAATTCATGGATAAATTTCGTTGGAAACTCGCAATATTTTCAATGATTTGCATCAATTCACCTTTTTACCAAAATCCCACCATTCCACCATTTCACCCACCAATCCACCCATCATTCCACCCATCCAACCACCATTCTACCCACACACCCATCATTCCATCCACACACCCTCCATCCTACCCACACACCCACCATCCTACCCACACACCCACCATTCCACCCACACACCCATCATTCCATCCACACACCCTCCATCCTACCCACACACCCATCATCCTACCTACACACCCACCATTCCACCCACACACCCATCATTCCATCCACACACCCCCCATCCTACCCACACACCCATCATTCCACCCACGCAATCAGCCCTCACACGCTGATAATGGGAAGTTCACACGAGACATTTTGAAAAAAGTGAATTTAAGTAACAAAAATTTATTCAATGATGCTCTATTAAGCAAAAAGTGAATTTAAAAAAGCAGGAATGTATGAAATTACGCTTGATGAAAAAGAAAAAGTGGATTCAATAGGGGAAAAAAGTGGATTCGATGGTGAAAAAAGTGAATTTGTTGAATTACTGTCAGTGTTGCCCACAAACTGGGAGGTGGTGTTGCAGGGGAGGGTGGGAGGTAATTAATCACATGGGACTTACACCACAAGCTGTCCACACCATTGCCACATTGCATGATTTATTGAGAGAACCTCGATGAAATTAATTTCAACTACATTTCCTTGAAAAACACGTTCGTTTGACCGTTAACCTCTCCGTCATCGTCGCATCTACAGGCCAACAAACAGGGATTGACCTTCAACCTCCATCAACCCACCCCTTCCACCTCTCTTCCAACCAAGCATCACAACACCCACTACTCACCACCATCCCCACCAGCTTCCACCCCACCCAACTCACCACACCTCTCGTTCCCAACACCTTTCTCAACTTCAGCCTCTTGCACCAACCACTCACGTTCCAGTCAGCACAGAGGCAGTGTTCTCTGCTGGGAGGTCATCTGGCTCACATCACACTGCCCAGGATACAGGTGGCCATCGAAACGCTCCTCACCCCCCTCATCCGTGGTGAGTGGTGGAAGGGTGATGATGAGGTGGTGTGTAGTGGATGAATTGGTTATGGAGGAGTGAGTGATGAGTGCTGGATGGGTGGGGGGGGGGTGATGAGTGCTGGATGGGTGGGTGGAGTGATGAGTGCTGGATGGGTGGGTGGAGTGATGAGTGCTGGATAGGTGGGTGGAGTGATGAGTGCTGGATAGGTGGGTGGAGTGATGAATGTTGGATGGGTGACAATGGGATGGTGAGGTGATAGAAACAAAATGTTGGAGTGGGGAAGACGGAGCTGTAGTGGTGGGAAAGGAGTTGGAGTGAGGGAC
>OX387252.1:4756671-4771671 GCA_947562095.1 Branchellion lobata | reverse complement strand
GTGTGTGTGTGTGTGTGTGTGTGTGTGTGTGTGTGTGTGTGTGTTGTGTGTGTGTGTGTGTGTGTGTGTGTGTGTGTGTGTGTGTGTGTGTGTGTGTGTTTGTGTAAATTTATGTGTGTTTGTGTAAATTTATGTGTGTTTGTGTGTCACTCTATGTGGGTGTACATGTAAGTTTGCGTTTGTTCAAATGTCCGTGCGCGTTTTTGCAGAAGTATATAAGCTTCCTGATGTTCATGCGCTGTAGTTCTCCCAGTGGCTTCGTTGGTTTTATGACCCTACAGCGTGACTCGTCTTAATCCCAAAAACCCAAATTTTTTTGGAATAAAATAGCGCTATAAAAAGTTAATATTTACTTTTTTGAAAATCAAACAAATTGATATTCATTTTAATTAACAATCAAATTAATTAATATCTAGTTTACCTTCCATTGAGAGATTCCTTAAAATCCGAAATATTAATCCGAATCTAGATGAAATGAAGCCGGAGTTGTTGTTGAGTGTGGAAGCGTTCCGGAACCGGAAAAAGGTTGAAGAGAAAGTGTGTGGTAAGAGAGGAAAGAGTGAAAATGAAGAGTTGTTTGTGGGATGGAGGAAGTGGTGGAAAGGGGTGAGAAGGGGAGGGCATGGGAAAGAAGGGGTGGCCCTTTCATCTGAGGGGAACACTCCAGAGCCTCGGTGCAAGCCACCGGATCTCCACCAATTCCTACAGTCTTCCACCCCATCCACAACCCAACATTCACCATCATTAACATCATCATCACCACCGTCCCCCCTTCCGACTCATTGCTTTTATACGCTTTCACCGTACACCTCTTCAACTCTGCGCTCACACCCCTACCACCAACACCAAGAATATCCATTTCACACCATCTCTACCCTCCCATCCTCCCAGTACCATTCTCTTCATAATCATCAAGATCACCAAGGTCATAATCATCATCTCCAGAATCACAATATTCTCCAGAATCATCATCACTTCCAAAACCATCCTCTTCTTCATCCTCCTCATCATCCTTCCCACCTCAAACAGCATGATAGATTTGCCATAAAGTCCATTAATACTCTGACCAAGAAAAGTACCTCACAAGTGGAAACTACCGCGAGTGCATTAAATCGAAATAACACTGATGCCCGAGATTGCCTTCGATGCAACAACAACAACAACAACAACAACAACAACAACAACAACAACAACAACAACAACAACAACAACAACGACAACAACAACAACAACAACAACAACAACAACAACAACAACAACAACAACAACAACAACAACAACAACAACAACAACAACAACAACAACAACAACAACAACAACAACAACAACAGTATTAGTAACGAAAATAATAATAATAGTAACAATAACCATAACAATACTACCAGCAACAACAAGAATAATAACAACAAAAATAATACTAACACCTCCAACAACAAAAATAAAAACAATAACCAGCACAACAATAACAAAAACATTACTAATAATAATTACGACAAAGATAATAATCACAACAAAGACGACGACCAAAACAACAAAAATAATAACAATAGTAACAACAACAACAACCACAAAAACAACATTAAAAACAACAATGACAAGAACAACAACATTAACAATAAACGCACCAACAACAACAACAAGGAACATAAGAGCACAGGCACAATTAGCAGGATGAATAGCATGCACAATAAGAGTCATAAAAACACTTGTGACGTCATAATGATGGAGGCGCTTGGGGAGCAGGGGAAGTCAAAGTATGTCTTCAATGACGACGATGACGATGACGAAGATGAAACAGAAAAAGATCAAGAAGAGAAGGAAAAAGACGAGAAGGAAAAAAGAAAAAAAGGACTAAAAAAAGAAGAGGAAGAAAAGAGGAACGATGACAATGGGAATGACGAAAATGATGACGTCAATAGACATAGTTCCGCCTCAAATAATTCGGCTGAGAGCAATCAGTCCGTCTTAAAAGTTGCAAACCAACTTCCGGTCTCCCTCGATCCTTTTCTTCCTCTCCCTTCTTCATCATCCTCTTTCTTGCTTCCCTCTCATTTCTCATCATCCCCTTCCTTGCTCCTTCCTCCTTCTTCTTCCTCTTCCTTGCTTTTTCCTCCCTCCTCTTCCTCTTCCTTGCTCCCTTCCTCCTCCTCTTCCTCTTCCTTGCTCCCTTCTTCCTCCTCTTCCTCTTCCTTGCTCCCTACTTCTTCCTCCTCCTCTTCCTTGCTCCCTACTTCTTCCTCCTCTTCTTCCTTGCTCCATACTTCTTCCTCCTCCTCTTCTTCTTCTTTAATACCCTTTCACTCTCCTTTTTTACCTACAACTCTTTCTTCTACTTCTTTTTCACTTTTTCCTCCTTCTTCTTCCTTCCCTTTCTCTTCTCATTCTTCTTCGCTTTTTCCACATACAAAAATGTATCCTCTTTCTTCTCACTCTTCATCTTCTTTTCTTCCATTTCTTTCTTCTTCCATCCATTCTACTCCTCTTCCACTTTCTCACCCTTTCTTAGTTCTTTCACAAGTTCACTCTTCCTCATTCCACTGCTCGTCCCTTCACTCACCCTCTTCTCCATCCCCTCCCATCCACCTTCCTCTTCCTTCAGCCAACCAATTTCATTCAAACAAGTTCGCATGCTTTTCAAACGACATGATTTTAAACAATAACAAAAATAATATCGACAATAATAATAACACTTGCAATACTGAAAAAAACAACAATAATAATAACAATAACACAAAAAATAAAAACAATAACACCAATAATAATAGTGACAATGGTACCAATAATAACAATAACAGTACTAAATACAATAATAATAATAATAATAAGCATAATAATAATTATAACATTACCTATCATAGAACAGAGCGTATATGCAATAGCAGCGGCGTGGGGGGTGTTTTAAGACTCACAAACGAAGACATGAAAACCAAAAGGGAAAGCATTATAAAAAAAAGCGTTTGTAACCATTTGTATGTTAATGACGACAGAAACGCAAACAATAACAATGAATACAACATAAAAAACAACAACAATAATAAAAAGAACAATAGCAGCAAAAATAACAATAATAAAAACAACAACCACAACAACAAATTAGCAACGGTTTCAACTAGAAAGTTGTTATTGTGGTGGGTAGTGGTGGTGATTGTTGTTGTGGCAGCTGGTGTGGGAGTGTTGTGTGGAGTGGCCATACAACACCTCATCTTCAAACACCAACAACAATATCGACTGAAACAACTACAACGACATCAACAAATTATTTTGAATAACTTCCAACAACAAAACCAACAACAATATCTTCAAAATAATCACCAACAACAACATCAACAACAACAATTGCACTCAAAATCTGTCAATACTCTCACAGGTTGTTCGCTTCTTGAGCATTATTTCGACATCTTTTCGTTCGCCATCCATCATTCATTATTCATCCATCCCTCATCCATCTATCACTCTCCGTTCATTCTGCATTCATTAACCTAATAATCCCTCATCTATTCACCATTCAACTTTTCCTTTCATTCCAGCCAATTATGTTTTTTCAGCTTTTCATTTCATTTTTTCACTTTATCTTTTCCAACCACCCAAGCAGACACCCACTCAAACATCCTTTAAAAAACCCATCAAACACCCATCAAATACCTATCAAACACCCAGCTAACAACTATCAAACACCCATCAAACACCACTCAACTTCCTCTCAAACACCCTCACACACCCTTCCACCAAACGCCCACTTGTTTGTCATGCACGCCAGTCCCTCCTGCGGTGAGTTCACAAGGCATAGGTCCCACTGATCAAGTTACAAAGCTCTGCTCTGATCGACTCTGACCTCTCACCCCCCTCACACACTCTTTCTTAGTCTTCTTTGTTTATAAATAGAAAAAAAGTAGTTTAAATTAAGAAAGTTTATTTATTAAAGATATTTTCCTAAATTGAAAGATGTTTTATTCAAAAATTGCGGGTTTCTTTTGAAGAATTCATGGATAAATTTTGTTGGAAACTCGCAATATTTTCAATGATTTGCATCAATCCACCTTTCCACCAAAATCCCAACATTCCACCATTTCACCCACCAATCCACCCATCATTCCACCCATCCAGCCACCATTATACCCACACACCCATCATTCCACCCACACACCCACCTTCCTACCCACACACCCACCATCCTACCCACACACCCACCATTCCACCAACACACCCATCATTCCATCCACACACCCCCCATCCTACCCACACACCCATCATTCCACCCACACACCCATCATTCCATCCACACACCCCCCATCCTACCCACACACCCATCATTCCACCCACGCAATCAGCCCTCACACGCTGATAATGGGAAGTTCACACGAGACATTTTGAAAAAAGTGAATTTAAGTAACAAAAATTTATTCAATGATGCTCTATTAAGCAAAAAGTGAATTTAAAAAAGCAGGAATGTATGAAATTACGTTTGATGAAAAAGAAAAAGTGGATTCAATAGGCGAAAAAAGTGGATTCGATGGTGAAAAAGTGAATTTGTTGAATTACTGTCAGTGTTGCCCACAGACTGGGAGGTGGTGTTGCGGGGGAGGGTGGGAGGTAATTAATCACATGGGACTTACACCACAAGCTGTCCACACCATTGCCACATTGCATGATTTATTGAGAGAACCTCGATGAAATTAATTTCAACTACATTTCCTTGAAAAACACGTTCGTTTGACCGTTAACCTCTCCGTCATCGTCGCATCTACAGGCCAACAAACAGGGATTGACCTTCAACCTCCATCAACCCACCCCTTCCACCTCTCTTCCAACCAAGCATCACAACACCCACTACTCACCACCATCCCCACCAGCTTCCACCCCACCCAACTCACCACACCTCTCGTTCCCAACACCTTTCTCAACTTCAGCCTCTTGCACCAACCACTCACGTTCCAGTCAGCACAGAGGCAGTGTTCTCTGCTGGGAGGTCATCTGGCTCACATCACACTGCCCAGGATACAGGTGGCCATCGAGACGCTCCTCACCCCCCTCATCCGTGGTGAGTGGTGGAAGGGTGATGATGAGGTGGTGTGTAGTGGATGAATTGGTTATGGAGGAGTGAGTGATGAGTGCTGAATGGGTGGGGGGGGGGGTGATGAGTGCTGGATGGGTGGGTGGAGTGATGAGTGCTGGATAGGTGGGTGGAGTGATGAATGTTGGATGAGTGACAATGGGATGGTGAGGTGATAGAAACAAAATGTTGGAGTGGGGAAGACGGAGCTGTAGTGGTGGGAAAGGAGTTGGAGTGAGGGACGAAAAATAAAAGAAACCACTGAAAAAATATATAAAAAAACAGAAAAAAAGACGAGGATGAATGGAATGGAGATGAAGAGAGGAAACAAAACTCGTGGGAGTTTCAAGGATTTCAAATTTGGTCATTATTTCAAAAATGCCTTTCTATCGAGCAAAAGAGCATTTAATAAAAGAATAAGAATGTTTGATTGCGTGGGGAAGAGCCTTTATTGCCTTTTTATACTCCACCTCTCTCTCTCTCTCTCTCTCTCTCTCTCTCTCTCTCTCTCTCTCTCTCTCTCTCTCTCTCTCTCTCTCTCTCTCTCTCTCTCTCTCTCTCTCTCTCTCTCTCTCTCTCTCTCTCTCTCTCTCTCTCTCTCTCTCTCTCTCTCTCTTCTCTCTCTCTCTCTCTCTCTCTCTCTCTCTCTCTCTTTCTCTCTCTTTCTTCTCCTTCTTTTCTTCCTCTTTTCTCCTTCCTTTTTTCCTCTTTTCTCCTCTCTTTATTTTTTAATCCCTTTCCGTTCTTTCCCTTTCTTTTTTCTCTCCTTCTTCCTCCTTCCCCCCTCCCTCCTCTCCACGAAGGCAAGCCATGTCGAATGACTGGCGCGTACATGGCTTCAAAATCCGAAACAACGAAAATATATTTATAAAAAACAAAATATTTGTTAAGGTTGATGACAAAAACACTTAATAGTAATTATTATCATAAGAAATGAAAATAATAATTAAATAAAACACTAATACAAGAAAAATAATGAGGAAGAATGATAAAACTGCAAAATTAGATCACTTGGTAAAATATAATCCACTCTATTTTTTGTAATAAATCGTTTAAGCCGCAAAGTGAGAATTCGATAGATGCTCGACATTCGGCTGAATTCCTCGTCTCCCCACTCCTTTACCACTCATCCCCCACTCCTTTACCACTCATCCCCCACTCCTTTACCACTCATCCCCCACTCCTTTACCACTCATCCCCCACTCCTTTACCACTCATCCCCCCACTCCTTTACCACTCATCCCCCACTCCTTTACCACTCATCCCCCCCTCCTTTACCACTCATCCCCCACTCCTTTACCACTCGTCCCCCACTCCTTTACCACTCATCCCCCACTCCTTTACCACTCATCCCCCACTCCTTTACCACTCCTCCACCACTCCTTCATCACTCCTCTCTCCCTCCTCCACCACTCCTTCATCACTCCTTCATCACTCCTCTCTCCCTCCTCCACCACTCCTTCATCACTCCTTCATCACTCCTCTCTCCCTCCTCCACCACTCCTTCATCACTCCTCTCTCCCTCCTCCACCACTCCTTCATCACTCCTCCAAAAACCCGCCCTTCCATCCATCCGTTCTCGCTTCAGTCACTTAAACTCGAAACTCCACTACACCACCATCATCACTGTCATCATCATCATCACCATCACCATCATCACGATCATCATCATCACCAGTATCACCATCATCATCATCACCCTCACCACCATCATCACCATCTTTACCATCATCATCATCACCACCACCAGCATCACCATCATCATCATCATCATCATCATCATCATCATCATCATCATCATCATCATCATCATCATCATCATCATCATCACCATCATCATCATCATCATCATCATCATCATCATCATCATCACCATCATCACCATCATCACCATCATCACCTTCATTGCCACTATTAATGACACCACCATTCCCATCTATACCCCAACTATCACAAACCCTATAATTATACAACCCCCCCAACCCTCACTCATCCCTATTTTTTCCATCCCCATCATTCCCCACCCACAAATATTGATCCACTTCCACCTCCAACACGTCACACATCATCCAACCATTCCACTCCTTCCCCCCACAGCAGAGGAGCAAAGGGAGTTGATTGGTTACTGGATAGGGGCCACCAGGGAGAGGGGCAGCCATGGAGGAAGGTGCCTCTTCCAGCAGTGGCAGTGGGTCGATGAGTACAACAGACGCCACGGTGTTCTCGACGGCTTCCATGCATTCGTGCCTGGAGCTCCCGACAAGTGGGTGGTGGTGGTTGTTATTTCTATTGTTGGTATTTTCATGTGGTCATCATTTATATTGTTCTGTTATTGGTGGTTGTTGTTGTCATGTTGTCTGCGCCTGTAGCATTATGGTTAGCACGCCCGCTTTCAAAACGTGAGGCTCAAGGCTCGATTTCTGGCTAAGCTCAGGTTTAAGTTATTTAAAGCGGCAACTCAATTGAAGAACAGGATGCCTCAGTCGCCTGGTTGCGCCTCTGTTGCTTGCCTTGGCCTTTTACACCTGGAACCTATTAAGACTTATTATTGCTAGTCGCTATGAATGAATGAATGAATGAATGAATGAATGAATGAATGAATGAATGAATGAATGAAGGAATGAATGAATGAATGAATGAAGCAATGAATGAATGAATGAATGAATGAATGAATGAATGAGTGAATGAATGAATAAATAAATGAATGAACGAATGATTGATTGAATGAATGAATGAATGAATGAATGAATGAATGAATGAATGAATGAATGAATGAATGAATGAATGAATGAATGAATGAATGAATGAATGAACGAATGATTGATTGAATGAATGAATGAATGAATGAATGAATGAATGAATGACTGAATTAATGAATAAATGATAAAGTTAATGAGTGCACAATTTGTTAAGCGCACAGTTTGCAGACTAGGTTGCGTCAGAGGCGATATTGCCTCATACTTCAGTGTTTTTATTTTTGGTATTATTTTTTTTAGAGGTGGTAGTAATACATTTTGTGGCTTTGAAACCCTTCCTTGTTCCATCCACTCCACACTCCCTCCAGCATTTCATCTTGAACATTACCTCTCGATTAATCTTTCATTGCTTTCATTTGCCCTCTCCTGAGGTGAGGGCGTTGTTCTCAACCACCCTTATCACCGATATTAGTAACTAATTGTTTCTTCCTTAACAATTCTTCGTTGTAATCCTCTGAAAAAAATGAAATCAAGAAACAAAATAGTTTGATGCTACGAAAGAATTATGATTTTAAAAAGATTCTGATAAGGATAGTGGATGGTTGATGCCACTATGATAATATTTGTATTGTATTGTACTGCATTGCTTTGTTTTGTATTGTATTGTATTGCATTGCTTTGCTTTATATTGAATTGTGTTGTATCGTATTGTTTTATTTCGTATTGTATTATTTCGTATTGTATTATTTTTTATTGTATTATTTCGTATTGTATTATTTTGTATTGTATTATTTTGTATTGTATTGTTTTGTATTGTATTATTTTGTATTTTATTGTTTTGTATTGTATTATTTTTTATTGTATTATTTTGTATTGTATTATTTTGTATTGTATTGTTTTGTATTGTATTATATTGCATTGTATTTTTTATTGCATACGTCACCAGTAGAGAATACAACCTCAGACGAAAACAAATGGTGTAGTGATATTTTAATCTATAATGCGCCCATTTCCGCCACTCCGTCAATGGTGTCTGGAGACTCTCGGGGAGGTTGTTTATGCGTCCTGAGAGCCGCAGTGTAATTGCAGTGTCGAGCTAAGTTCACTTTTGATCCAACTTCAAGTTCTATGCCATTTGAAATTTGTTTATTGAGTATTTTGGAGCAAATAAAATGGCGGCCTTCTTTAACACTCCGCTGTGACTTTCATGACTCGCCTGCTTCATCGAAGGATTCTATGAAATGCGCTTAACTTTATATATATGAAGATTTTAAAAAAATCGTCCATTGTTTTCTAATCTTATCTTATCACATGTTTGCTTCGTCGCTACTTGAGCAAGTTCAAAAGCACCCCGAAAAAATCAAAAGATCTGGAAACTTTGCATATTTGGACTTCAATCCGATACCATGGGTGGGCATTCTTAACATTTTTAAATTTTTACTTCAATTTCCGAATTCGAAATGCGTGTGAAGGCTGGTCGAGTGTAACTGCAGGAGGATCAGGCCAGCCAAAAAGGCAGGCGTGGGAGCTCTGAAGAGAATGCCATGAGAGATCGCCTCCCACGTAGTGGGAGGCGATCTCTCATGGCATGCTCTGTTCCATCATAAGAGTATTAATTGTCTTTTCATCAAAAGTTAACAACCAATTAATTTTGCAAATTTAATTTCGTTATTAACAATGTTTTACTTTCATTTTGTTGTTATAATTTTTGTTTTTGTTTTATTTTTCATAATTTTTTTTCTTTTTATTTCTTTTTATTTCTTTTTATT
Organism: Branchellion lobata; assembly: GCA_947562095.1. Taxonomy (NCBI): domain Eukaryota; kingdom Metazoa; phylum Annelida; class Clitellata; order Hirudinida; family Piscicolidae; genus Branchellion; species Branchellion lobata. Next base: position 4,762,156 of record OX387252.1, on the reverse strand, counting down.
TCTTTTTATTTCTTTTTTTTTCTTTTTATTTCTTTTTATTTTTATAGCTGAATTTGTTCGATTCACTTCACAACAAGTAGCCTTGTCCTGACTAATCCATTTTATTTATTCTAATGAATCTTCCATTATGAATTTTTTTATTTTGATTTATTTTAGTATTAATTATGGATACTTGCTTTATAATTACTTCTATCAGAATTATTTTCATTCTTAGTTTTTCAATGATAATAAATTAAATATAGTTACGTTATGTGAGTTATTACATCACAAATATATTCCTTTATTTTTTCATCATTTTTATTACTTATTATTTTTATTGAAATTATTAATATTATTTTTTTAAATATTCATTTCCATCATTGTTTTTATTATTATTATTTTTGTTATAATTATTTTTATCATAAATCTTCATATTATTATTATTTTCCTTATGATTATTTTTATTATTATTATTTTCCTTATGATTATTTTTATCATTATTATTTTCATAATTATTTTTCTCATAATTAATTTTTTATAGTTATTTTTTTCTAATTGTTTTTCTCATCATTATTTTTATTATTATCATTTTCATCATAATTATTTTTATTATTATCATTTTCATCATAATTATTTTTATTATTATCATTTTCATAATAATTATTTTTATTATTATCATTTTCATTATAATTAATTTTATTATTTTCATTTTCATTATAATTAATTTTATTATTATCATTTTCATTATAATTAATTTTATTATTATCATTTTCATTATAATTGATTTTATTATTATCATTTTCATTATAATTAATTTTATTATTATCATTTTCATTATAATTAATTTTATTATTATCATTTTCATTATAATTAATTTTATTATTATCATTTTCATTATAATTAATTTTATTATTATCATTTTCATTATAATTAATTTTATTATAAATCTTTAATTATTTTCATCATAATTTTTTTCTTATAATTATTTTCATTATAATTATTTTCATTATAATTTTTTTATTATAATTATTTTTGTAATAATTATTTTCTTTATCATCATTCTTATTATACTTACTGTCATTTTTCTTACTTTCATCATAATTATTTTTATCATAATTATTTTTATTATAAACAATTTTATTAGAAATATTTTCATTATAATTATTTTCATTATAATTATTTTCATTATAATTATTTTAATTATAATTATTTTCATTATAATTATTTTCATTAGAATTATTTTAATTATAATTATTTTCATTATAATTATTTTCATTATAATTATTTTCATTATAATTATTTTCATTATAATTATTTTAATTATAATTATTTTCATTATAATTATTTTCATTATAATTATTTTCATTATAATTATTTTCATTATAATTATTTTCATTATAATTATTTTCGTTATAATTATTTTCATTAGAATTATTCTCGTTATAATTACTTCTGTCATAGTTACTTTTGTTATAATTATTTTAATCTGATTATTTTTATCATAATTATTTCTATTCTAATTAACTTCATTATAATTATTTTTATACCAATTTTTTCATAATAATTTCTTTGTTTTAATTTATTTCATTATAAGTAAGTTCATTATAATTAAGTTAATTATAATTAAGTTAATTATAATTAAGTTCATTATAATTAAGTTCATTATAATTAAGTTCATTATAATTAAGTTCATTATAATTAAGTTAATTATAATTAATTTTATTATAATTAAGTTCATTTTAATTCTTTCAATTAAAATTGTTTCAATTATAATGTTTTTTTTATAAGTATTATAATTATAATTATTTGAATTATAAGTTTTATAATTATAATTATTTTCTTTTTACTTGTTTTTATTTCAATTATAATTATTTCAATTATAATTATTATAATTATAATTATTTCAATTATAATTATTTAAATTCCAATCATTTTGTTATAATTATTGTTATGTTTGAAAGCGAATTTATCTTTATGTTCGCGATTGTTCGAAAAGGCCTTTAAATTAACACGCCTGAGGTGCTTGTAGCAGGCAGGAGGGCTTTATGCGCTCCTGCTCCTTTGTGTTGTTGTTGTTTTGTTGTTGTTTTGTTGTCGTTTTGTTGGTGCAGTGTTGTTGTGTTGTTGTTGTTTTGTTAGTGCAGTGTTGTTGTTTTATTGTTGTTGTTGTTCTATTGTTGAATATGTGTTGTTTGTTGTTGTGTTGTTTTGTTTTGTTGTTGAAGTTATGTTTTTTTCTCTGTTTTTGTTGTTTTGTTGTTGAAGTTATCATTTTAATTTTATTGTTGTTTTTTCTTTTCATTTTGTTGTGCTTGTTTTTGTGTTATTTGTTTTTTATGTTATTTGTTTTGTTGTTTTTCATACTTTTTCTTTGTTTTTTTATTTGTTGATTTTATTGTTTATCATTTTTCGTTATTTTGTTGTTATTTTTGTTATATTTTCTTTTTCGCGTTGTTATGGTTGTTTTTTAAATAATTTTTTTCAGTTGTATTGTTTTTCTTTGCTGCGATTTCTTTGCTTGAATGCTCATGCAGCCTTTTTGTTTTATTCCATTGTTCTTTATGATTTCTCAAACTTTCGCCTCAATTCGATTTTTGTGAGGTTTTTAATGTCTTTTTATTTGCTGGCTTTTTGTTATCACAGAAGAAATTTCAAGTTATAATTATTATCGGAGTGTTCATATTTCCGAACTTAAAGGCGATGTTTTTACGTTGAATTTGTTGTTTTGTCTTCAATCTTTCAATGATTGTTGACTTTTTTGCAAGTTTCCGTGTTGAAATTTTCGAAGTATTTTGTCGAAATGGTTGTTGTGGGTGTTTTGGATGCTGTTGTGGATGTTGTTGTCGGTGTTGTGGATGTTATTGTCGGTGTTGTGGATGTTGTTGTCGGTGTTGTGGATGTTGTTGTCGGTGTTGTGGATGTTGTTGTGGATGTTGTTGTGGATGTTGTTGTGGATGTTGTTGTGGATGTTGTTGTGGATGTTGTTGTGGATGTTGTTGTGGATGTTGTTGTGAATGTTGTTGTGGATGTTGTTGTGGGTGTTGTTGTCGGTGTTGTTGTGGATGTTGTTGTGGATGTTGTTGTGGATGTTGTTGTGGATGTTGTTGTCGGTGTTGTGGATGTTGTTGTGGATGTTGTTGTGGATGTTGTTGTGGATGTTGTTGTGGATGTTGTTGTGGATGTTGTTGTGGATGTTGTTGTGGATGTTGTTGTGGATGTTGTTGTGGATGTTGTTGTGGATGTTGTTGTGGATGTTGTTGTAGATGTTGTTGCGGATGTTGTTGTGGATGTTGTTGTGGATGTTGTTGTGGATGTTGTTGTAGATGTTGTTGTGGATGTTGTAGTGGATGTTGTTGTGGATGTTGTTGTGAATGTTGTTGTGGATGTTGTTGTGGATGTTGTTGTGGATGTTGTTGTGGGTGTTGTTGTCGGTGTTGTGGGTGTTGTTGTGGATGTTGTTATGGATGTTGTGGTGGATGTTGTTGTGGATGTTGTTGTCGGTGTTGTTGTGGGTGCTGTTGTGGATGTTGTTGTGGATGTTGTTGTCGGTGTTGTTGTGGATGTTGTTGTGGATGTTGTTGTGGATGTTGTTGTGGATGTTGTTGTGGGTGTTGTTGTGGATGTTGTTGTAGATGTTGTTGTCGGTGTTGTTGTGGATGTTGTTGTGGATGTTGTTGTGGATGTTGTTGTGGATGTTGTTGTGGATGTTGTTGTGGATGTTATTGTTAATGTTGTTTGAATGGTTTTTGTGTTTTTTGTTGGAGTGGTTGTTGTGTTTTTTTTTGGAATGGTTGTTGGAATTGTGTTGAACAAATTTTAAAAATTGTTGTTGCAATTACAGTTGAAATAGTTGTTGACATAGTTCTAGTTGTTGTGGTTGTGTGGTTGTTGTGGCTGTTGTGGTTGTGCGGTTGTTATGGCTGTTGTGGTTGTGTGGTTGTTGTAGCTGTTGTGGTTGTGTGGTTGTTGTGGCTGTTGTGGTTGTGTGGTTGTTGTGGCTGTTGTGGTTGTGTGGTTGTTGTTGTGCACAGTGTAACACAGAGTACACTCCATCAACAAGAGGCCACTTGTATGTGATTGGTTGCGAGGCTTAATGAAGGAGAGAAGAGAAGGCACAAAAGGAAATTATTTCATCGTTATTATATCATTGTCATTTCAATTACTTCAGTCACTATTTTTATTATTATTATTTTTTATTTTTAATATAATAACAATAATAATAATAATTATTATTTTTTATTTTTAATATAATAACAATAATAATAATAATAATTGTTTTTTTTTATTTTCTAAATTTATATTATTATTATTATTATTTTTATTATTATTATTATTATTATTATTATTATTATTATTATTATTATTATTATTATTATTATTATTATTATTATTATTATTATTATTATTATTATTATTATTATTATTATTATTATTATTATTATTATTATTATTATTATTATTATTATTATTATTATTATTATTATTAATATTATTATTATTATTATTATTATTATTTCTATTATTATTATTATTATTATTATTATTATTATTATTATTATTATTATTATTTATACTATTATTATTATTATTATTATTATTATTATTATTATTATTATTATTATTATTATTATTATTATTTTTATTTTTATGATTATTATTATTTATATTATTATTATTATTATTATTATTATTATTATTTTTATTTATACTATTATTATTATTATTATTATTATTATTATTATTATTATTTTTATGATTATTATTATTTATATTATTATTATTATTATTATTATTATTATTATTATTATTATTATTATTATTATTATTATTATTATTATTATTATTGTTATTATTTTCGTTATTTCTTTTTTGTTGTTATTATGATTATTATTGCTTTTATTCTGGTTCCATGTTCAGGCTTAACCGCGTGAAGGCTTTTGAAAACTACCGCTTGTCACTCCACTTGTTTTTTTTAATTATTCATTCGTTCCTCTCTTCATCCCCACACCCATCCATCATTTTCATCCATTTTTCTTCATTCTTTCATTCATCCATTCATCCATCATTTTATCTTTCTTTCTTCCCACCAATCTAGTAACACGCTCACCTATCCCTTCACCCATCCATCCATTCACCCATCCATTCATTCATCCATCCATTCATCCATTTATCCATTCATTTATCCATCTATCTATTTATCCATCCATCTATTCCTCCATCCATCCATCTATTCATCCATCCATCTACTCATCCAACCATTCATCCCTCCATTCATCTCTCCATTCATCCCTCCATTCATCCCTCCATTCATCCCTCCATTCATCCCCCTTCAGCGCAAGCCTCTCATTCGCATCCTTCCTCCATCGATCCATCGTCCTTCCATAAAAGATTACGTCACACATTTCCTGGCAAAGTTCACGCTCTTATTGCTCCTCAGCTTCCATTGCTCCCGTGTCGCAGTTTGAAGCGTGAGATTGCTCCAGGCTGCAAATTACTCTCAATATTA
>OX387252.1:4746671-4751671 GCA_947562095.1 Branchellion lobata | reverse complement strand
TTGTTTCTGTTGTTGTTGTTGTTATTGTTGTTTTTGTTGTTGTTGCTGTTGTTGCTTTTGTTGCTCTTGTTTTTGTTGCTGTTGTTGTTGTTGTTGCTGTTGTTGTTTTTGTTGTTGTTGCTGTTGTGGTTTTTGTCGTGTAACATCATTTGAGTAATAACATTTCGTATAACATTAGATCATAAGAGCTGTGCAACATGTGAACAACATGTCTCTTGAACCACCTTTGAGCACTTTCTTGCAACTATTTCCATCTTTTTTCATTCTTCTTCAAACTTTTTTTTAGAGCTTCTCAGTTCAATCGGACCTAATCACCTTTTATCACATCGACCTGTTCCCAATACAACGACCACGTGTATTAAAAAACTCAAAACTTTTTTTTTTTTTATATTATTTTATAATTTTTCAAATTTAATTTATTTTAATTATTATAGTATGAAAAGTAAAAACAGAATAAAACAAATGAATACATTTTTTTGTGAGTAAGAAGTACACTATGCTATTATTATGATGAGGGAGTTAGGAAAAGGATTCATTGAACAGGTGGGTCTTCAGAGATCGACAAAATGATTCATTAAACTTGAAGATTTTAAGCTAGTAGGCAGGTTGTTCCACAACTTAGGTCCGCTGACGCTGAACCTTCTCAATCTTAATGATTTGAGCTTGTGCTTGATGGGAACAACGTCCTTTGACTTAGCCGATTTAGTCTCTGTTTATCAGGTAGACTAGCAACCGGAAACAGGTCACGTGTCAGATAAGAAAATCCCTCATTGGACAAACACTTGTACATCCGCAGAGCAATTTTATACACAATTCTTTCATCAGCTTTCAGCCTGTGAAGCTCCTTGAGTACAGGGGTAATGTGATCATATTTTCTTACTCCTGTAATGAGCCTGGCTGTTGTATTGATTATGGATTGAACACTCTGCGTTGCTACCTTAGGTAAGCTGAATAAAGCCATGTTGCCATAGTCAATACGATTTAACACTAATGCCGATGCAAGTGTCTTCAAGGAGTCCATTGTCATCTCTTGATGGGTCTTCAAGGAGTCCATTGTCATCCCTTGATGGGTCTTACTTGAAGATTTCATTTTAGATTTTTCAAAATATTTCAAAATACATAAAAAAGAAATAAATAAAAACAATAAAAAATCGATACAAACGATACGATGCAATACAACCACGCGTGCCATTCTTCATGCGAGATATTGAGAGGCATAACGTTTGCATCAAGTATTAAAAGCTATTTAGTATCTTTGAACATTATTTTTGCTGCGCGCAATAATTTAGTTGGTAATTTGGAATCCTCTGACATTTTTCACGTGTTTTACGGATTTTGTAGACGTAAATGTTAGAGGAGGAAATAAACTACTGATACCACCACTACTACTACTACCACTACTACTACTACTACTACCACTACTACTACTACTACTACTACTACTACTACTACTACTACTACTACTACTACTACTACTACTACTACTACTACTACTACTACTACTACTACTACTACTACTACTACTACTACTACTACTACTACTACTACTACTACTACTACTACTACTAATACTACTACTACCACTACTACTACTACTACTACTACTACTACTACTACTACTACTACTACTACTACTACTACTACTACTACTACTACTACTACTACTACTACTACTACTACTACTACTACTACTACTACTACTACTACTACTACTACTACTACTACTACTACTACTACTACTACTACTACTACTACCACTACTACTACTACTACTACTACTACTACTACTAATACTACTACTACTACTACTACTACTACTACTACTACTACTACTACTACTACTACTACTACTAATACTACTACTACTACTACTACTACTACTACTACTACTACTACTACTACTACTACTACTACTACTACTACTACTACTACTACTACTACTACTACTACTACTACTACTACTACTACTACTACTACTACTACAACTACTACTACTACTACTACTGCTACTACTACTACGACGACGACTACTACTACTACTACTACTACTACTACTACAACTGCTACTACTACTACGATGACTACTACTACTACTACTACTACTACAACTACTACTACTACTACTATTACTACTACTACTACTACTGCTACTACTACTACGACGACGACTACTACTACTACTACTACTACTACAACAACAACAACGGGCTTCAGCTCCCCGGATATCACCCTGGTAGATGCTGATGCTGCAAAAAATTATGATTGGTCAGTTCTGAACGAGCTAAACTCTGACCACTTCCCGGTGCTGATAAAGTGGAACCAGGGAGTTGGTTATGAAAACCAAAAGACTAAAACTCGTCCAAACTACCACAAAGCTAACTGGGCCAGGTTCCAAGAAATTGTCATGGAGTCCCTCACTGAGCTGGCTGCTGAAGAGGTTCCCTCGAAGAAGCTCTTCATCTTCACAGAAGCTTTGAAAAAAGCAGCCTCAATGACCATACCGCTCAGAGTTCTCAGGACAAATGAAACTCCTTACATGAACGACGAAATCAAGTGTCTCATGAAAGAGCGCAACCGACTTCGTCGCAACCTGGCTTTGAACCGCACAGCATGGCTGCAGAAATCCAAAGAAGTGGCAGAAAAGGTGGAAGAAGCAAAGCGCATGTCCTGGCGCAACCACCTTGAAAAGATAAAAGCGGGAAAAGACGCGAGGTTAGCGTGGCGTACAGTTCGGGGCCTCAAGAATAAAGAGCAACAGCCAACAGGAAAGGCTTTGCAATATAGAGGCCGACTGTACCACCGTGATCAGGCCAAAGCGAACGCTTTTATACAAGAATATGCCAACGTTAGTAGCAGGACTAGCGACCGAGTGAGCAGACTGGCAGTCAAGCAACATCGACAGGATATGCAATCCCTGTTGAGATGCCCTAGACGTACCCCAGAACAGGCTTTCCACCAGGACGAGCTCCAGAATGCCCTTAAACAGATCAAAGTGGGAAAAGCGGCGGGTCCAGATGAAATAGCACCAGACCTTCTCAAGCACCTTCCAGCCGACGTGGAGGTAGAACTACTCAAAATTCTTAACCACAGTTGGCTCGAAGGCTGGTGCCCTCAGTCTTGGCGGGATGCGGTCATCATCCCGTTTCTCAAAAAAGATAAGGACCCACAGTCGGTAGACAGTTACCGGCCCATTGCCCTCACATCAACGATCTGCAAGCTACTTGAAAGAATGATCGTAAATCGTCTCTCATGGTGGCTTGAAGAGCATTCCCTGCTGAGTTCATGGCAAGCCGGGTTCCGGAAGGGTCGAAGCACAGTGGACCAATGCCTCCGCCTATCACAACACATCTCTGACGGATTCCAGTCGTCGGAGAGGCTACAGACAGGAATGACCCTGTTCGACTTCAGCAAAGCCTATGATAGGGTCTGGAAAACAGGTCTGCTGCAAAAGATGCACCTTCTAGGTATCCCGGCTCGCTTCCTGGTGTGGATCAGTTCGTGGCTGACGAACCGACAAGCCCGCGTCAGGGTCAATGCCAAGGTTGGGCGATCGAGAACTTTCAAGGAAGGTCTCCCACAAGGATCAGTTTTGTCCCCCTTGCTTTTCGTCATATATATTAATGATCTCCTCATGCAATTTGAAGACACAACCCTCGTGAGTGCCTATGCCGATGACCTGGCGATTGCATGCAGCGGAAGGAGTAAAATAGACATGACAAAGAAGCTCCAAAAAGAAGTTGACAAGGTAGTGAAGTGGAGTGATGATGCCCGTCTCACACTTAATACAAACAAGTGTGAGGTCTCTTTCTTCAGCCTATGCACAGCTGAAGCGTCATGGCAGCCGCATATTACAATCAGAGGTTTACCCCTTTCCTTCAACGCGGCTCCTACCTTTTTAGGCGTCCAATACGACCGACAGCTCACTTTCAGCGAGCACGCTAAAAAGGTATGCCAGGCTATGACCAAGAGGACGAACATTCTCCGTGCCTTTGGGGGCACAACTTGGGGATGGCGACCAGCAGAGTTGAGAACAATCTACATCGCCATTCAAAGATCTTTGGCCGAATATGGTTCACAGGCTTGGGCTCCCTGGTTATCGAAATCCAACCTAGGGAAGCTTGAAAGTGCCCAGCTGAACGCAGCTAGAGCCATCACTGGTCACCTAAGATCGACCCCTGGAGAATTCGTTCTAAAAGAGGCACATCTCACTCCACTGGAAGCAAGGTACAAGACCTTGTCACTTCTTAAGGCGGATAGTTGGCTACAACAGACTGACACTGACCCCCGGAGACTGACCTTGGACCGACAAGCTCCTCAAAGACTGGTAAAAAAAGATTGGCGGGGATTGACCACGCCGGTTTTAAGGGAACTTAATCTGTTCTCTCAACACCAAACCGGCGAAGCGAGGCTCCCACCCCCTTGGGACCGCCCACCTCCAGCCCCCATCTACATGACACCAGCGAGCAAGTCGATGCCTCAAATCGTCCAACTGGAAAAAGCCCAACGAACCATCGAGGAAGTAGGTCATAGCGACCTCCAGATCTACACTGATGGTTCTACGACAGATGGCACCAGAAACGGTGGAGCCGGCATGATCATAGCCAGAGACAAAAAAGTCCTCCACCGATGGCACGCACCTACAGGGGTGCGCAGCAGTTCCTACTCGGCGGAAAAAGCAGCGCTAGAAGCTGCTTTGAAGTGGCTAGAGAGTGAAAATGATTGGCACAGGGCGGTCATTGTCTGTGATTGCAAATCCCTAGTGGAAGCCACAGGCAACCCACACCAAACCGACCCGATCATCGTCACCTATCAACGCTCCATCGCCAAAATCACTCGTTCCAAAGAACTACTCATTGTCTGGGCCCCCGGACACTGTAACCTTTGGGGCAATGAGCTGGCGGACTCAGAAGCCAAGCGGGGATCCACTTTACCACAACCGGCCGAGCGGAACTTAGACCCAAAGACCAGGAAAGCGGTGATTCATCGAGAAGACAGACTAC
>OX387252.1:4736455-4746471 GCA_947562095.1 Branchellion lobata | reverse complement strand
CTTTCCGTTCTTTCCCTTTCTTTTTTCTCTCCTTCTTCCTCCTTCCCCCCTCCCTCCTCTCCACGAAGGCAAGCCATGTCGAATGACTGGCGCGTACATGGCTTCAAAATCCGAAACAACGAAAAATTATTTATAAAAAACAAAATATTTGTTAAGGTTGATGACAAAAACACTTAATAGTAATTATTATCATAAGAAAGGAAAATAATAATTAAATAAAACACTAATACAAGAAAAATAATGAGGAAGAATGATAAAACTGCAAAATTAGATCACTTGGTAAAATATAATCCACTCTATTTTTTCTAATAAATCGTTTAAGCCGCAAAGTGAGAATTCGAGAGATGCTCGACATTTGGCTGAATTCCTCATCCCCCACTCCTTTACCACTCATCCCCCACTCTTTTACCACTCATCCCCCACTCTTTTACCACTCATCCCCCCCTCCTTTACCACTCATCCCCCCCTCCTTTACCACTCATCCCCCACTCCTTTACCACTCATCCCCCCCTCCTTTACCACTCATCCCCCACTCCTTTACCACTCATCCCCCCCTCCTTTACCACTCATCCCCCCCTCCTTTACCACTCATCCCCCACTCTTTTACCACTCATCCCCCCCTCCTTTACCACTCATCCCCCACTCCTTTACCACTCATCCCCCACTCTTCTACCACCCCTCCACTATTCCTCTACCACTCATCCACCACTCTTCCACCACTCATCTACCACTCCTCCACCACTCCTTCATCCCTCCTCTCCCCCTCCTCCACCACTTCTTCATCACTCCTCTCCCCCTCCTCCACCACTCCTTCATCACTCCTCTCTCCCTCCTCTACCACTCCTTCATCACTCCTCCAAAAACCCGCCCTTCCATCCATCCGTTCTCGCTTCAGTCACTTAAACTCGAAACTCCACTACACCACCATCATCACTGTCATCACCATCATCACCATCACCATCATCACGATCATCATCATCACCATTATCACCATCATCATCATCACCCTCACCACCATCATCACCATCTTTACCATCATCATCATCACCACCACCAGCATCACCATCATCATCATCATCATCATCATCATCATCATCATCATCATCATCATCATCATCATCATCATCATCATCATCATCATCACCATCATCACCATCATCACCATCATCACCTTCATTGCCACTCTTAATGACACCACCATTCCCATCTATACCCCAACTATCACAAACCCTATAATTATACAACCCCCCCAACCCTCACTCATCCCTATTTTTTCCATCCCCATCATTCCCCACCCACAAATATTGATCCACTTCCACCTCCAACACGTCACACATTATCCAACCATTCCACTCCTCCCCCCCCCTCCCCCCCCTTCCCCCCCACAGCAGAGGAGCAAAGGGAGTTGATTGGTTACTGGATAGGGGCCACCAGGGAGAGGGGCAGCCATGGAGGAAGGTGCCTCTTCCAGCAGTGGCAGTGGGTCGATGAGTACAACAGACGCCACGGTGTTCTCGACGGCTTCCATGCATTCGTGCCTGGAGCTCCCGACAAGTGGGTGGTGGTGGTTGTTATTTCTATTGTTGGTATTTTCATGTGGTCATCATTTATATTGTTCTGTTATTGGTGGTTGTTGTTGTTATGTTGTCTGCGCCTGTAGCATTATGGTTAGCACGCCCGCTTTCAAAACATGAGTCTCAAGGTTCGATTTCTGGCTAAGCTCAGGTTTAAGTTATTTAAAGCGGCAACTCAATTGAAGAACAGGATGCCTCAGTCGCCTGGTTGCGCCTCTGTTGCTTGCCTTGGCCTTTTACACCTGGAACCTATTAAGACTTATTATTGCTAGTCGCTATGAATGAATGAATGAATGAATGAATGAATGAATGAATGAAGGAATGAATGAATGAATGAATGAAGCAATGAATGAATGAATGAATGAATGAATGAATGAATGAATGAGTGAATGAATGAACGAATGATTGAATGAATGAATGAATGAATGAATGAATGAATGAATGAATGAATGAATGAATGAATGAATGACTGAATTAATGAATAAATGATAAAGTTAATGAGTGCACAATTTGTTAAGCGCACAGTTTGCAGACTAGGTTGCGTCAGAGGCGATATTGCCTCATACTTCAGTGTTTTTATTTCTGGTATTATTTTTTTTGTAGAGGTGGTAGTAATACATTTTGTGGCTTTGAAACCCTTCCTTGTTCCATCCACTCCACACTCCCTCCAGCATTCCATCTTGAACATTACCTCTCGATTCATCTTTCATTGCTTTCATTTGCCCTCTCCTGAGGTGAGGGCGTTGTTCTCAACCACCCTTATCACTGATATTAGTAACTAATTGTTTCTTCCTTAATAATTCTTCGTTGTAATCCTCTGAAAAAAATGAAATCAAGAAACAAAATAGTTTGATGCTACGAAAGAATTATGATTTTAAAAAGATTCTGATAAGGATAGTGGATGGTTGATGCCACTATGATAATATTTGTATTGTATTGTACTGCATTGCTTTGTTTTGTATTGTATTGTATTGCATTGCTTTGCTTTATATTGAATTGTATTGGATCGTATTGTTTTATTTTGTATTGTATTATTTTTTATTGTATTATTTCGTATTGTATTATTTTGTATTGTATTGTTTTGTATTGTATTATATTGTATTGTATTTTTTATTGCATACGTCACCAGTAGAGAATACAACCTCAGACGAAAACAAATGGTGTAGTGATATTTTAATCTATAATGCGCCCATTTCCGCCACTCCGTCAATGGTGTTTGGAGACTCGGGGAGGTTGTTTATGCGTCCTGAGAGCCGCAGTGTAATTGCAGTGTCGAGCTAAGTTCACTTTTGATCCAACTTCAAGTTCTATGCCATTTGAAATTTGTTTATTGAGTATTTTGGAGCAAATAAAATGGCGGCCTTCTTTAACACTCCGCTGTGACTTTCATGACTCGCCTGCTTCATCGAAGGATTCTATGAAATGCGCTTAACTTTATATATATGAAGATTTTAAAAAAATCGTCCATTGTTTTCTAATCTTATCTTATCACATGTTTGCTTCGTCGCTACTTGAGCAAGTTCAAAAGCACCCCGAAAAAATCAAAAGATCTGGAAACTGCATATTTGGACTTCAATCCGATACCATGGGTGGGCATTCTTAACATTTTTAAATTTTTACTTCAATTTCCGAATTCGAAATGCGTGTGAAGGCTGGTCGAGTGTAACTGCAGGAGGATCAGGCCAGCCAAAAAGGCAGGCGTGGGAGCTCTGAAGAGAATGCCATGAGAGATCGCCTCCCACTACGTGGGAGGCGATCTCATGGCATGCTTCGTTCCATCATAAGAGTATTAATTGTCTCTTCATCAAAAGTTAACAACCATTTAATTTTGCAAATTTAATTTCGTTATTAACAATGTTTTACTTTCATTTTGTTATAATTTGTTTTTGTTTTATTTTCCATAATTTTTTTTCTTTTTATTTCTTTTAATTTCTTTTTATTTCTTTTTATTTCTTTTTATTTTTTGTAGCTAAAATTTGTTCGATTCACTTCACAACAAGTAGCCTTGTCCTGACTAATCCATTTTATTTATTCTAATGAATCTTCCATTATGGATTTTTTTATTTTGATTTATTTTAGTATTAATTATGGATACTTGGTTTATAATTACTTCTATCAGAATTGTTTTCATTCTTAGTTTTTCAATGATAATAAATTAAATATAGTTACGTTATGTGAGTTATTACATCACAAATATATTTCTTTATTTTTTCATCATTTTTATTACTTATTATTTTTATTGAAACTATTAATATTATTTTTTAAATATTCATTTCCATCATTGTTTTTATTATTATTAATTTTGTTATAATTATTTTTATCATAAATCTTCATATTATCATTATTTTCCTTATGAATATTTTTCTCATAATTATTTTTTTTATAATTATTTTTCTCATAATTATTTTTATTATTATCATTTTCATCATAATTATTTTTATTATTATCATTTTCATCATAATTATTTTTTTTATTATCATTTTCATTATAATTAATTTTATTATTATCATTTTCATTATAATTAATTTTATTATTATCATTTTCATTATAATTAATTTTATTATAAATCTTTAATTATTTTCATTATAATTATTTTCATCATAATTTTTTTCTTATAATTATTTTCATTATAATTATTTTCATTATAATTTTTTTATTATAATTATTTTTGTAATAATTATTTTCTTTATCATCATTCTTATTATACTTACTGTCATTTCTTTTACTTTCATCATAATTATTTTTATCATAATTATTTTTATTATAAACAATTTTATTAGAATTATTTTCATTATAATTATTTTCATTATAATTATTTTCATTATAATTATTTTCATTATAATTATTTTTATTATAATTATTTTCGTTATAATTACTTCTGTCATAGTTATTTTTGTTATAATTATTTTAATCTGATTATTTTTATCATAATTATTTCTATTCTAGTTAACTTCATTATAATTATTTTTATACTAATTTTTCATAATAATTTCTTTGTTTTAATTTATTTCATTATAATTAAGTTCATTATAATTAATTTTATTATAATTTATTTCATTATAATTAAGTTCATTATAATTCTTTCAATTAAAATTGTTTCAATTATAATGTTTTTTTTATAAGTATTATAATTATGATTATTTGAATTATAAGTTTTATAATTATAATTATTTTCTTTTTATTTGTTTTTATTTCAATTATAATTATTTCAATTATAATTATTATAATTATAATTATTTCAATTATAATTATTTAAATTCCAATCATTTTGTTATAATTATTGTTATGTTTGAAAGCGAATTTATCTTTATGTTCGCGATTGTTCGAAAAGGCCTTTAAATTAACACGCCTGAGGTGCTTGTAGCAGGCAGGAGGGCTTTATGCGCTCCTGCTCCTTTGTGTTGTTGTTGTTTTGTTGTTGTTTTGTTGTCGTTTTGTTGGTGCAGTGTTGTTGTGTTGTTGTTGTTGTTTTGTTGTTGTTTTGTTGGTGCAGTGTTGTTGTTTTTGTTTTGTTTTTGTTGTTGTTCTATTGTTGAATATGTGTTGTTTGTTGTTGTGTTGTTTTGTTTTGTTGTTGGAGTTATGTTTTTTTGTTCTGTTTTTGTTGTTTTGTTGTTGAAGTTATCATTTTTATTTTATTGTTGTTTTTTCTTTTCATTTTGTTGTGCTTGTTTTTGTGTTATTTGTTTTTTATGTTATTTGTTTTGTTGTTTTTCATACTTTTTCTTTGTTTTTTTATTTGTTGATTTTATTGTTTATCATTTTTCGTTATTTTTTTGTTATTTTTGTTATATTTTTTCTTTCGCATTGTTATGGTTGTTTTTTTAAATAATTTTTTTCAGTTGTATTGTTTTTCTTTGCTGCGATTTCTTTGCTTGAATGCTCATGCAGCCTTTTTGTTTTATTCCATTGTTCTTTATGATTTCTCAAACTTTCGCCTCAATTCGATTTTTGTGAGGTTTTTAATGTCTTTTTATTTGCTGGCTTTTCGTTATCACAGGAGAAATTTCAAGTTTTAATTATTATCGGAGTGTTCATATTTCCGAACTTAAAGGCGATGTTTTTACGTTGAATTTGTTGTTTTGTCTTCAAACTTTTCAATGATTGTTGACTTTTTTGCAAGTTTCCGTGTTGAAATTTTCGAAGTATTTTGTCGAAATGGTTGTTGTGGGTGTTTTGGATGCTGTTGTGGATGTTGTTGTCGGTGTTGTTGATGTTGTTGTCGGTGTTTTGGATGTTGTTGTCGGTGTTGTGGATGTTGTTGTCGGTGTTGTGGATGTTGTTGTGGATGTTGTTGTGGATGTTGTTTTGGATGTTGTTGTGGATGTTGTTGTGGATGTTGTTGTGAATGTTGTTGTGGATGTTGTTGTGGGTGTTGTTGTCGGTGTTGTTGTGGATGTTGTTGTGGATGTTGTTGTGGATGTTGTTGTGGATGATGTTGTGGATGTTGTTGTGGATGTCGTTGTGGATGTTGTTGTGGATGTTGTTGTGGATGTTGTTGTGGATGTTGTGGTGGATGTTGTTGTGAATGTTGTTGTGGATGTTGTTGTGGGTGTTGTTGTGGGTGTTGTTGTCGGTGTTGTGGGTGTTGTTGTGGATGTTGTTGTGGATGTTGTTGTGGATGTTGTTGTGGATGTTGTTATGGATGTTGTGGTGGATGTTGTGGTGGATGTTGTTGTGGATGTTGTTGTGGATGTTGTTGTGGGTGCTGTTGTGGATGTTGTTGTGGATGTTGTTGTCGGTGTTGTTGTGGATGTTGTAGTGGATGTTGTTGTGGATGTTGTTGTGGATGTTGTTATGGATGTTGTTGTAGATGTTGTTGTTGTGGATGTTGTTGTGGATGTTGTTGTGGATGTTGTTGTGGATGTTGTTGTGAATGTTGTTGTGGATGTTGTTGTGGGTGTTGTTGTGGGTGTTGTTGTCGGTGTTGTGGGTGTTGTTGTGGATGTTGTTGTAGATGTTGTTGTGGATGTTGTTGTGGATGTTGTTGTGGATGTTGTTGTGGATGTTGTTGTGGATGTTGTTGTGGATGTTGTTGCGGATGTTGTTGTGGATGTTGTAGTGGATGTTGTTGTGGATGTTGTTGTGAATGTTGTTGTGGATGTTGTTGTGGGTGTTGTTGTCGGTGTTGTGGATGTTGTTGTGGATGTTGTTATGGATGTTGTGGTGGATGTTGTTGTGGATGTTGTTGTCGGTGTTGTTGTGGGTGCTGTTGTGGATGTTGTTGTGGATGTTGTTGTCGGTGTTGTTGTGGATGTTGTTGTGGATGTTGTTGTGGATGTTGTTGTGGATGTTGTTTTGGATGTTGTTGTGGATGTTGTTGTGGATGTTGTCGTGGATGTTGTTGTGGATGTTATTGTTAATGTTGTTTGAATGGTTTTTGTGTTTTTTGTTGGAGTGGTTGTTGTGTTTTTGTTGGAGTGGTTGTTGTGTTTTTGTTGGAGTGGTTGTTGTGTTTTTGTTGGAGTGGTTGTGTTTTTTTTGGAATGGTTGTTGGAATTGTGTTAAACAAATTTTAAAAATTCTTGTTGCAATTACAGTTGAAATAGTTGTTGACATAGTTCTAGTTGTTGTGGTTGTGTGGTTGTTGTGGCTGTTGTGGTTGTGTGGTTGTTATGGCTGTTGTGGTTGTGTGGTTGTTGTGGCTGTTGTGGTTGTTGTGGCTGTTGTGGTTGTGTGGTTGTTGTGGCTCTTGTGGTTGTTGTGGTTGTTGTGGCTGTTGTGGCTGTTGTGGTTGTTGTGGTTGTTGTGGCTGTTGTGGCTGTTGTAGTTGTGTGGTTGTTGTGGCTGTTGTGGTTGTGTGGTTGTTGTGGCTGTTGTGGCTGTTGTGGTTGTGTGATTGTTGTTGTGCACAGTGTAACACAGAGTACACTCCATCAACAAGAGGCCACTTGTATGTGATTGGTTGCGAGGCTTAATGAAGGAGAGAAGAGAAGGCACAAAAGAAATTATTTCATCGTTATTATATCATTGTCATTTCAATTACTTCAGTCACTATTTTTATTATTATTATTTTTTATTTTTAATATAATAACAATAATAATAATTATTATTATTATTTTTTATTTTCTAAATTTATTTTATTATTATTATTATTATTTTATTATTATTATTATTATTATTATTATTATTATTATTATTATTATTATTATTATTATTATTATTATTATTATTATTATTATTATTATTATTATTATTATTATTATTATTATTATTATTATTTTATTATTATTATTATCATTATTTTATTATTATTATTATTATTATTATTATTATTATTATTATTATTATTATTATTTTATTATTATTATTATTATTATTATTATTATTTTTATTATTATTATTATTATTATTATTATTATTATTATTATTATTATTATTATTATTATTATTATTATTAATATTATTATTATTATTGTTATTATTATTATTATTATTATTATTATTATTATTATTATTATTATTATTATTATTATTATTATTATTATTATTATTATTATTATTATTCTTATTATTATTATTATTATTATTTTTATTTTTATTATTATTATTATTGTTATTATTATTATTATTATTATTATTATTATTATTATTATTATTATTATTATTATTATTATTATTATTATTATTATTATTATTATTATTATTATTTTCATTATTTTTGTTGTTGTTGTTATTATGATTATTATTGCTTTTATTCTGGTTCCATGTTCAGGCTTAACCGCGTGAAGGCTTTTGAAAACTACCGCTTGTCACTCCACTTGTTTTTTTTAATTATTCATTCGTTCCTCTCTTCATCCCCACACCCATCCATCATTTTCATCCATTTTTCTTCATTCTTTCATTCATCCATTCATCCATCATTTTATCTTCCTTTCTTCCCACCAATCTAGTATCACGCTCACCTATCCCTTCACCCATCCATCCATTCACCCATCCATCCATTCATTCATCCATCCATTCATCCATTTATCCATTCATTTATCCATCCATCTATTCATCCATCCATCTATTCCTCCATCCATCCATCTATTCATCCATCCATCTATTCCTCCATCCATCCATCTATTCATCCATCCATTTATCCATCCATTTATTCATCCATCCATCTATCCATCTATTCATCCATCCATCTACTCATCCAACCATTCACCCCTTCTTTCATCCCTCCATTCATCCTTCCATTCATCCCTCCATTCATCCCTCCATTCATCCCTCCATTCATCCCTCCATTCATCCCTCCATTCATCCCTCCATTCATCCCTCCATTCATCCCTCCATTCATCCCTCCATTCATCCCTCCATTCATCCCTCCATTCATCCCTCCATTCATCCCCCTTCAGCGCAAGCCTCTCATCCGCATCCTTCCTCCATCGATCCATCGTCCTTCCATAAAAGATTACGTCACACATTTCCTGGCAAAGTTCACGCTCTTATTGCTCCTCAGCTTCCATTGCTCCCGTGTCGCAGTTTGAAGCGTGAGATTGCTCCAGGCTGGAAATTACTCTCAATACTAAGCTGGTACTCACTCAGTACTAAGCGGGTACTCACTTAGTACTAAGCTGGTACTCATTCAGTACTAAGCTGGTACTCACTCAGTACTAAGCTGGTACTCACTCAGTACTAAGCTGGTACTCACTCAGTACTAAGCTGGTACTCACTCAGTACTAAGCTGGTACTCACTCAGTACTAAGCTGGTACTCATTCAGTACTAAGCTGGTACTCACTCAGTACTAAGCTGGTACTCACTCAGTACTAAGCTGGTACTCACTCAGTACTAAGCTGGTACTCACTCAGTAGTAAGCTGGTACTCACTCAGTACTAAGCTGATACTCACTCAGTATTAAGCTGGTACTCACTCAGTACTAAGCTGGTACTCACTCAGTACTAAGCTGGTACTCACTCAGTACTAAGCTGGTACTCACTTAGTACTAAGCTGGTACTCACTCAGTACTAAGCTGGTACTCACTCAGTACTAAGCTGGTACTCACTCAGTATTAAGCTGGTACTCACTCAGTACTAAGCTGGTACTCATTCAGTACTAAGCTGGTACTCACTCAGTACTAAGCTGGTACTCACTCAGTACTAAGCTGGTACTCACTCAGTACTAAGCTGGTACTCACTCAGTAGTAAGCTGGTACTCACTCAGTACTAAGCTGATACTCACTCAGTATTAAGCTGGTACTCACTCAGTACTAAGCTGGTACTCACTCAGTACTAAG
This sequence comes from Branchellion lobata, assembly GCA_947562095.1. Taxonomy (NCBI): domain Eukaryota; kingdom Metazoa; phylum Annelida; class Clitellata; order Hirudinida; family Piscicolidae; genus Branchellion; species Branchellion lobata. Next base: position 4,736,675 of record OX387252.1, on the reverse strand, counting down.
CTGGTACTCACTCAGTACTAAGCTGGTACTCACTCAGTACTAAGCTGGTACTCACTCAGTACTAAGTTGGTACTCATTCAGTACTAAGCTGGTACTCACTCAGTACTAAGCTGGTACTCACTCAGTACTAAGCTGGTACTCACTCAGTACTAAGCTGGTACTAGTGTCTTACTGACTTTTACTGGCATATTACTGATTTGATTTGATACTAATATGACTT
>OX387252.1:4686455-4726455 GCA_947562095.1 Branchellion lobata | reverse complement strand
ATCCTGTCGAGTTGGAAAGTTGGAAAACGAGACGGTGAAAGCGTCAAAGGGATTGTTGGTCGACGATTTCCTTCCAATGTTGCGTATTTCAATCGAAAAAATTATAAATTTGGTAATACCTTAAAATTTTCAAAACAAGTGAAATTAAAAGTAATAAAAAGTGAAATATTTTGAAAATAATTTCCGAAAAAACAATTATTGATAATTAATTTTTTTTAAATAATGAGTAAATAAAATGAGTAAACAAAAGGCTATAAGTGCTCGTACGCCATCTCAAAGAGATGCGAGCTTATAAAATTCGTGTGCTTATAAAATTAATGAAAAACTTCGATGCCTTGTCCCACTCTTGTGTGGTTTTCGATTCTAAAATTTTCATGCTGCTACATAATTTTTATAACTTTTATTTTGTTTATATTTTTTATTTTCTTTATCATATTTTCATGTGTTTTTTTATTTTAATGTCTTCATGTTATACGAATTTTGATTTTGAAGATTTTATCACATTGTTATATAATTTGAAGCTTTTATCATATTGTTATATAATTTGAATACTTTTATCATATTGTTATATAATTTTAATGCCTTCATCATGGCTTGAATGTTTTTATCGTACTGCGCATCTCACTTGTGGTCGAGACAGAAGATGCTTTAGTGTTAGCTGCATTGTCTATATCAAGCTCGTAAAGAGACCATCAGATGGAAGATGATGATGATAATAATGCAAAAAAGGAAAATCAAGAAGAAAAAAGGAAAAAAAGGAAGAAAGGAAAAAAATGAAAGAAAAAAGATTATGGTAAAGTTGTTGTCGAAGATGATTGACGGAAGAATCAATAAAAAATACTTTTAACCAAAAACCTTTCCTTTATGTTCCTTTTCTATTTTAGGCTGCTCCCACCTTTTTTGGCTCACACGCCGATGTCATCGTTGCCATTAGCGACACTGGTCCTAAGCCTATCTCGCCCCCATCAATAGATCTAATCTAATCTAATCAAGACATTTGTAACGCGCTCTTTAGCACTATGTTCAAAGGCGCTCCCATAGAAACGGTTTTACTCGCTATGGGCTACTAGAGAACTGGACAATATAGGATGACGTCTGTACTTTAATTGATTTAACATACAATTACTTGATTGATTATTATTGAAACATGTTGGAGTTGCTATTGCTTCAATAGTAGTATTTTTATGAGTAGCAAATAGCAAAATAACTTTCACTTTTGATAACAACAAAAATGATAATATTATTGATAAAAAGCTCATTGACATTATTATGATTAAAAAATAATAATAATAAAGCAACACTTATTATATTATTGTTATTACTATTGAAAATAATTATTATTTCACATTTTATTACTACTATGAATAATAATAATTTTATTTTTATTCGCATTCCAAACAGGTTCTTGAAGTGGAATGACGCCCCTTGCGATCTTGAAACCATTGGACCAATTGGAGCCCTTTGTCAACTGACCACTTAAACACACATTCTATTCACCTTGGCCAATTTCTCCTCCATTTTTTTTTCTTATCATGTTTTTAAATGTGGTCATTTTGGTCTTTCAATAAATACTTCAGTTTAATTATTTGAAGAACGCATAACTTTGTTTTGAAAAAAGTTATCACTAAAACTTGCGAGTTAAGTCAGGATTGTTAAAATTTTCAAAATGACAGTTCAAAAATCCTTTTAATCAGATTTCTATGTTTAAAGTTCTTTGAATCGGTATCGGCTCTATGTATGATTAGCATGTAGCTTGGGCCTTTTCTGTCTGAGTTAAAAAAAATTTGAGAAGAACTGACTAGTGCATATCTTGCAAATAATTACTTTCACTGAAATTTTGAAAATTCATATGTTAAAAAAAAAGCAAGTATGTTACTAAGCGAGAAAGATCGAAGCGACTTGAATAAGTTTTTGAAATACTTTGTCTACAAATCTTTCCACGTTTTGCTGCAGGCAAGGAGTGGAAAAAAAACGAACGACCGATCGAAGTTGATCGCATCGGGCAGTGACTGGTTCAACCTGCTGATTAGAGATCAGAGAAGTTTCCAGGCCGAAGTGAAAAAGGCTTACTACCAGTTAGGTGGCCTGCAAGCCGGTCGTCAGGCCATTCTTCTGGAATTTTGTTTGAAGATCAAAGCGAAGGGTGAAGAGAAGAAGGTGATTTTGGAGGCATGGAGTGTTCGCATGAGTCCTGAAGTTGACAACACCACCAAAGTCTCTTTCGGAGTCTACAACAAACTAAGCACTTTATTGAAAAGCCTTGTGGTGGTTAGTCGTACTTTACCACTCTATCGAGTGCGAAGTGGAGCAAGTAGTCTTGACTTGAGTCACTCTGTAGTGCTTGGTGAGACAAGGATGGGAAAGGGAGGTGTGGAGTTTGAGGTAGGACGTGTTGGAACGCCTCTGGGAACTGTGATTGTATCCTCCTTCACCAATGTTCTCACTGTTCAAAACCTCAAAAGAGCTCTCGAGTCAAGTGATGTACTGACCGACTGCTCACTCCTTGACCACTTCTCCAATGACTACTATGAGTTTGATCACCCTTCTGTTTCTTGTTTGTCGGAGTGTTCGTCTAGCTACCAGGGCGACGAGGGAGGCGACATTGTGAGTGTCAGCAAGGATGAAAAGGGCAACGTCATCATCAAGAACCAGCATCACCTTGACCATTCTCTTCCCAAGATGAACAATGAGAACTCAAATGATAATAATAATAATAATAATAATAATAATAATAATAATAATAATAATAATAATAATAATAATAATAATAATAATAATAATAATAATAATAATAATAATAATAATAATAATAATAATAATAATAATAATAATAATAATAATAATAAGAATTTTGGTGGTAGCATCGTTAATAAGAATGCAGATTTGAATTTAAACAATATTGACCTCAACAACAATAACAACAACAAAAATGCTGATTCTCCTAAAAAATTAAATAATTTTGATGGCTGTCACAACAATCATCAAAATAGTGATAATAATAATAATAATAATAATAATAATAATAATAATAATAATGATAATAAACCTAGTGTTGATAGATGCAATGGCGCTGATGATGGTGATGATGATGATGACAAGATGAATGAAGAAGATAATGATGGCGACAGCAAGGTTCAAATGGTGAATTATGAGGACTTTGATGATGAGGAGCTTGGAGAATTCTACAAACAATTCAAGGAGGCCGAACAATTCAACATATTCAGCTCCAAGAAGAATAATAATAATAATAATAATAATAATAATAGTAATTATAATAAAAACAATAACAATGTCAATAATATTAAGAACAACAATGTTAATAATAACAACTATAATAATGAAAAATTAAGTCAAAATGGTCATCAGAAGAAGAAGGTTTGTGTTGATAAGGCGGTATTGGCAGAAGGTGGAAAATTGGAGAATACCGCCAAGTTAATCCGTGTAGATAAGGAGGATGAAGAGAACAACGATGAAAGGGAGGAGGGGGAAGAGGAGGAGAAGGAAGAGGAAGGGGAAGATGATTACGACATATATTCTTTATCAAATACGCTGGCAGAGTTCGAAGCAAACGCCGTTCAGTTTGACGCCTTTGTTCAGTCCATTGATAACGGCCTCACGCTGCAGTGAGGCCACTGCGACCATTCACCTCCACGTAACGTTTAATCACCGCATGTTCGGTTGACGATGTTGTCGAGCTATCGTTCTCATTAGTCGTTTCTATATCATGCTACTCTGCCACACCTACCCTACCACACCTACTCTGCCACACCTACCCTACCACACCTACTCTGCCACACCTACCCTACCACACCTACCATACCACACCTACCATACCACACCTACTCTGCCACACCTACCCTACCACACCTACTCTGCCACACCTACCCTACCACACCTACTCTGCCACACCTACCCTACCACACCTACCATACCACACCTACCATACCACACCTACTCTGCCACACCTACCCTACCACACCTACTCTGCCACACCTACCCTACCACACCTACCATACCACACCTACCATACCACACCTACTCTGCCACACCTACCCTACCACACCTACTCTGCCACACCTACCCTACCACACCTACCATACCACACCTACCATACCACACCTACTCTGCCACACCTACTCTGCCACACCTACCCTACCACACCTACTCTGCCACACCTACCCTACCACACCTACTCTGCCACACCTACCCTACCACACCTACCATACCACACCTACCATACCACACCTACTCTGCCACACCTACCCTACCACACCTACCATACCACACCTACTCTGCCACACCTACCCTACCACACCTACCCTACCACACCTACCCTACCACACCTACTCTGCCACACCTGCTTTACCACACCTACCCTACCACACCTACCCTACCACACCTACTCTGCCACACCTACCCTTTTTCACAACTACCTTCTAGCACACTAATACCTCATCACATGTATCTTTCATCACACACACCTTTTGTCACTCTGCCATGCTTTCCCGTGTGACACCATGCACGCAGGGACAACTGCATTGTACGAAAGCATATAACTCATAACCTGGTGTTGTTTACGAGCTCTTTTGCACGCTATATTATGTCAAATCTGTATTTCATTCTACACAATATCATATTTTTTTATAATCTGCATATTATTTGAGCTATTATTCGGACTAATGACGTGAATACCGAAATGATATAAAAATAATACTGAATAATAATGAATCTGATTGTTTATGAATAATATTACTGATGAAGATTGCTATGAAGAATAAACATAATAAATAAGAATAATCATAATAAATAAGAATAATCATAATAAATGAGAATAATCATAATAAATAAGAATAATCGTAATAAATGAGAATAATCATAATAAATGAGAATAATCATAATAAATAAGAATAATCATAATAAATAAGAATAATCATAATAAATAAGAATAATCATAATAAATAAGAATAATCATGATAAATAAGAATAATCATAATAAATGAGAATAATCATGATAAATAAGAATAATCATAATAAATAAGAATAATCATAATAAATAAGAATAATCGTAATAAATGAGAATAATCATAATAAATAAGAATAATCATAATAAATAAGAATAATCATAATAAATAAGAATAATCATAATAAATGAGAATAATCATAATAAATAAGAATAATCATGATAAATAAGAATAATCATAATAAATAAGAATAATCATAATAAATAAGAATAATCATAATAAATAAGAATAATCATGATAAATAAGAATAATCATGATAAATAAGAATAATCATAATAAATGAGAATAATCATAATAAATAAGAATAATCATAATAAATAAGAATAATCATGATAAATAAGAATAATCATAATAAATGAGAATAATCATGATAAATAAAAATAATCATAATAAATAAGAATAATCATAATAAATAAGAATAATCGTAATAAATAAGAATAATTATAATAAATAAGAATAATCATGATAAATGAGAATAATCATAATAAATGAGAGTAAAATTATTTATGAATATTATGTAAACGAACATATTTATTGATTTTTCCTCAAGTTTCCTCTTCTCATACCACCCTGTATTTGTTGCCATGCCAGTGTTCAGTCAAATCAAATTTATTTAAACCTTATTTAATCTTGTAATTGGAAATTTCTTTTTTCCGTCTTCGAATTTTGTTTTGTTTTTGAATTTTCTTTTTTTCATTGAATTTTTCACTTGTTTTATATTTTAAACTTATTTTGCACTCTTTTAACTCTTATTTCACTTCTCTTCTGAGCGCCTGAACAGCAGGCTTTGACCATCGTATGCTACCATGCCCGCTCTCATTGATATCTCTGCTACCAGCACTGTACGTTTCCACGTTATGGTTATGTTCTATGTGTCTTCTCATTTATTAGGGTATTAATACCATCAAATCTTTCTTTGAATATTTCGAATTAAATCTTTAATAGAAAAAAATGACAGAAAAATTAAATATTTAATAAATAAAGAAATAAATTAATAAAAATAAATCGATTAAAAAATTTTTTTAATTGAAGCAAAATTCTAGAAGAGGTGATGAAAAATGGTCATCGGGTCCTTCTGATCTTGCAGAAGTAGGTGGGACCGAAGTTGGAGAGCATGTTGGGTACGACTAGCTGCCCCAACTTGCCGTTCCAGGGCTTCTGGAAACAGAAAAAGCCGTCGTAGGCCTCAGCCAGCTTGCCTGCGTGATGGAGAATTGCACGGTTTGTGAAAAAACATGCCCCCAAACCACCGGAAAAACTCCGCAAAACCCCCAAAACACCCGTAAAACCCCTGAAAATCACCGCCAAACTACCTGTAAAACCGCTTTCTAAAATCTTCACGATCAACCAGAACACCCCTAACCCACCAATAAACCCCACAACCCACCAATAAACCCCAAAACCCACCTGTATCCACCACATGGGCCTCCAAGCCATGTTGTTCCAGGAGCGTCTCCAGAGCTAGTTTTACCACCACGTCGTTCTGAGAAGGGAAGAGTGTGCAGGTGCTGTACACCACCACCCCCCCTCGTTTCACTGCCCTCAATGCAGACCTGGGGGGGGGGGGGGGGGGGGGGAGAGGTGAGGAGGGGTTGAATATTTGTATGATAAAATTTATATAAAAAAGTAAAAAACAGTAAGAATAATGTAAATAATAATTGTTGCTTTTAAAAATTTACATAACACCATCGAAAAATCAACACCTCATCGCCACCACACGCTATCCCCCCTCTTCCCCCCCACATTAGCAGCTGTTGTTGCACAGTTTGCAAGTGGATGCGGTCCTGTTGCCTTGACGATTTGAAGAGGCTGTTGTCCTCGTTGTCAACGTCTGCGAAGGGATGGACGGGCATGAAAAATTTAAAACTAAACTATTTAAAAAATAAAAAAATGGATATAATATTGATAAAAAATAAAATTTAAACCATAAAACTGAAAATAATGTTGAAGATGAACCAAAAAGTGAATCTGAAAGTCAGATTAACGTAAACTATTTATAAGAAGTTTTATAAATTTGATAAGTGAAAATACAAATTTAAAATAATATGAAAAAATAAATTAAAAAGAAGAATAAATAAGTTAAAAAAATAGTACGTCACAACCTGCCAAGGTGTGTCTGTCGCCATAACAGGGCACATCCACCAGTACCTGATGGATCGAAGAAAGGAGGAATGAAAGAATGAAAACTTTTATTTTTCAAATAATAATTTTTTATTAATTAACTGTTGAATTATTATTTTATTGTTATTTTATTATTAATTCATTTCATTATAGATGAATTATTCTAGTATTGTTTTTAATTTATTTTCCACAGCGATTCCAAGCCCTTCCAACCCTGTCGAACTCTTCCAGGTGTGTGTGTGCGTACGTGCATGCGTCTTTGTGTTTCACATCCACAGAACTACCGTTGGTGTTGTTGTTGTTGAGGCTGTAGGATTGTGGGAAGAAGGATCTGTGAGGGAGATGGTGTTTGATATTGTATCAAATGAGAGTGGCAATTCCGATAATTTAACTAAATACTGTTTTTGTCCTTGGAATTCTCCCTCAATAAATGATGATTATTTCGGAAAGTTGAACAAAATATGATTAATTAATTTATTTATTCATCCATTCACATATCGGTTAATTCATTAATTCACCTATCAATTCATTGATTCACTCTTTCAATCGCTTGATAATTAATTAATTCATTCTTCCATTCACGCATGCACTCATTCATCCTCACTTCAGAGTGCTTTTCAGACGGAGCATTCTTGAATATGACCTTTCCACACACACCAGTGACCCTACCAACGGAATAATTAAATATTAATATTAATTAAAAAAAATTTAGGGTATAATTATTTCAAATTTTATAAAAATAAATTGAAAAATAAAATAATCATTCAAATTCAATCAGAACTGATGAATTCAATAATTATTTGAAATTTAATATAATTGGAATCACCTGGCAACATGGTTTGCAACATGCAGAAACTCTTGCCCCCTGGACCTGCGCACATGTCCAACACCTTATTATTATTATTATTATTATTATTATTATTATTATTATTATTATTATTATTATTATTATTATTATTATTATTATTATTATTATTATTATTATTATTATTATTATTATTATTATTATTATTATTATTATTATTATTATTATTATTATTATTATTATTATTATTATTATTATTATTATTATTATTATTATTATTATTATTATTATTATTATTATTATTATTATTATTATTATTATTATTATTATTATTATTATTATTATTATTATTATTATTATTATTATTATTATTATTATTATTATTATTATTATTATTATTATTATTATTATTATTATTATTATTATTATTATTATTATTATTATTATTATTATTATTATTATTATTATTATTATTATTATTATTATTATTATTATTATTATTATTATTATTATTATTATTATTATTATTATTATTATTATTATTATTATTATTATTATTATTATTATTATTATTATTATTATTATTATTATTATTATTATTATTATTATTATTATTATTATTATTATTATTATTATTATTATTATTATTATTATTATTATTATTATTATTATTATTATTATTATTATTATTATTATTATTATTATTATTATTATTATTATTATTATTATTATTATTATTATTATTATTATTATTATTATTATTATTCATATTATTATTATTATTATTATTATTATTATTATTATTATTATTATTATTATTATTATTATTATTATTATTATTATTATTATTATTATTATTATTATTATTATTATTATTATTATTATTATTATTATTATTATTATTATTATTATTATTATTATTATTATTATTATTATTATTATTATTATTATCATCATCATCATCATCATCATTATAATTATTATGATAGTTATTATTATTATTATACTGCCTTCAGCATCAGCAACGTAAGCAACGTCACCACAATGACAACCTGGCATCCAGGGAAGAGATCCAAGGCAAGAACTGGAAGAACTGAACCGGCATCCATCAAGTAGTAAGCTGCATGGAAAACAATAAAATTGTAATTTATGGTTGGAGAAAATAAAATTTTTAATTAAAATTAATAAAAAAAATAAAAATAATTGATCAAGAAAATAAAAATAATGGATAATAAAATAGTTCTAGTAAGATAAAGATAAGAGTTATTTAAAAGTCAACAATTTGTGATTAAAAGTGAAAAATGAGTTTAAAAGTGAACCACTTGATAAAACCACTTACCCACTTAGTGAATCACTTTTAATGAGTAATTACAAAACAAATGATGGAAAAACAATGCATACATAATTTTCCTGTGTTGGGGTCTCTCTTGGCAGGTGAGAACTGTGTCAGGTCTCCCTTGTTGTGTAGCACAGCCTTCAACATGTGTGGAGGCTTGAAGGTGTCTGAAGGAGTGGGGTGAAGTGCATTGGGACTGTGTGATGGTTCGAGGAGGGTGGAAGCTGTGTGTTGGAGGAGGTTTTCTTGTCGTGCCAGAGACTCCCGTCCCGACAACACTCGCTCTCCCGGCATGAAAGACAATAAGTCGGAAGAAGAAGATGTAAGAGAAGAACTTGGCTGCACAAGAAAGTCATCTTGTACAAGTGCAGAATTCTTATCACTCAAAGCTGCGGCATTGTTGCTTGGAAAACTAGCTGTTTCAGAAGTTTTTGAAAGACTGTACTTTCCTGTATGGCCCAATTGGGGCTTGCACTGAGCCACAAAGTCGAAGCCTCCTCCTTCAGCAAGTTGGTAGAGGAAAGTGTCATGGTTGTCGCAAAAGTTGTTCATCACAGCGCAGTACTTGGGCTGGCTCAGTAAAGCTAGACGCATACGCGGCCATTCTTGTTCGTAAATGTTACCAAGGTGGATGTCGTAATGGTCTAGTGCCAGTTCTGCATTAGACTTTGTCTTTGCCTTGGCCGCCTGAAATGATAGTTAACTTTTTAAATTTGAGTCAAAGATTGATATGTAAACGTCGTTTATTGATTTTTTTTAAATTTAGAAAAACATGTAATTACTCACAAATTTTTCTTTGCGAGATTTATATCTTTTGAAAACAAAAATAGAAGTTAAATTGATATATGAGTTACATCTGGGAATAATAAAATTACAAAGTGCCATAATAAAATAACTTATGTAATTTAAATATGACTTTAATATTTTAAAGTTTACTTTTAAACTATTTTTTGCATAAATGATTTAACAAAGAAGAAATGATTTAAAATTATTTTTAAGGAACTCATTGTTAAGTTTTCGAATGTTAAAAAATGTTGAACAAAATAAAATTCGTATTTATACCTTTTTTTATAACTTTAACTTTTAGTTAATTCGTCTTTAAAGTTACACTTTCAAAACATTGACTATATCCGTTTGTAGGAATGATGAGTGTCATATACTCGGTTTAGAATTCTTATTCATGTTTACCAAACTTTTGGTGTTTTTTGTTTATTTTTAATCAACTCCACTGAGTAAATTTTTAGTTTGTTTGAACCGTGTAGGTGGAACTAGTTACCCATACATAACAAGGAAATAATTTCACTGGTTGATTCATGACCTGACATGCCCATTCTCGGGAAGATAAAGAATTTGTTCGTTCCTGGTTCTACTGGAAGTGGAGACGGAAAAAAAAAGTCGAAGTTTCCTCTCATCAAGCAGGATGCTGATCCGAATGAGTTGTGGGAGAATGTAGGCGAGCTGGGTGATGGCGCTTTCGGAAAGGTTTATAAGGCAAGTTTCGAATAGACTTCAAACCTAGTCAAACATTCACAAAATCTTTTAATTGAAATTTTTTTTCATAGACTTTTTTGAAGCAAATCCAAACAGATGATGAAAATATTATAAAATGAAGGAAAAAAACATCTGAATCATCAAAAAAATAGTAACTTATTTTCAAAATCCAACCAAAGAATGAAACAGTGTAACACTAACCGAACAATTTATAGTGTGAAATGTCATCAAAACAATGAAAATTGACTTTGGAATCAAATGATTGAAATTTCGAAATAAGGAATTGATTCTTAGCTTACAATAAAAAAAGCTAGCTTTCGAGGAATGTTCCATGTTATGATAAATATTACAAAAAATAGAACAAAAATGAACTGAGGAAAAAATCAAATTAGCCAAAACTAACAAGGTACAAGGAAGCTAATTTAAAAATTGTTAGCAGAATTTCCTGTGAAATCAAATAAAATGTATACTAGTTTATAATCATATCAAATAGCTATTTAAGAATGTTTCAAGTTACAGAAAATGTTACAAATAATGGAAAAATGATAAATACAGGAAAACAAAATTAAGTTAAACTCTTATGTTATAAAAATCAAAAGCTATGATTAAAATAAAAAATACTATAAAATCAAATCAATTTATTTTTAAAAGCTAAAAATGCAAGATGTCTATTTTGTATTGTCTTAATTAAATCAGATCTAGTCATATGCTGGAAATGTTACAGAGTATGACGTACAGTCGAAATGAAGGAAAAAAGGTCAAATTACTACAAAGTGTAATGATACAAGAAATCTGCTATGTAACAGCTTAACTATTACATTAAAGCTCACTCTTTCCTCTCTTCCACACCCTCCACACCCTCCACACCCTCCCCAATCCTCCACACCCTCCACACTCTTCCACACCCTCCCCAATCCTCCACACCCTCCACACTCTTCCACACCCTCCACACCCTCCACACTCTCCACACCCTCCACACTCTCCACACCCTCCACACTCTTCTACACCCTCCACACCCTCCACACCCTCCACACCCTCCACACCCTCCACACTCTCCACACCCTCCACACTCTCCACACCCTCCACACTCTTCTACACCCTCCACACCCTCCACACTCTTCCACACCCTCCACACCCTCCACACCCTCCACACTCTCCACACCCTCCACACCCTCCACACTCTTCCACACCCTCCACACCCTCCACACCCTCCACACTCTTCCACACCCTCCACACCCTCCACACTCTCCACACCCTCCACACTCTCCACACCCTCCACACTCTTCTACACCCTCCACACCCTCCACACCCTCCACACCCTCCACACTCTCCACACCCTCCACACTCTCCACACCCTCCACACTCTTCTACACCCTCCACACCCTCCACACTCTTCCACACCCTCCACACCCTCCACACTCTCCACACCCTCCACACTCTTCCACACCCTCCACACTCTTCCACCCTCCACACCCTCCACACTCTTCCACACCCTCCACACTCTTCCACCCTCCACACCCTCCACAATCTTCCACACCCTCCACACCCTCCACACTCTTCCACACCCTCCACAATCTTCCACACCCTCCACACTCTTCCACACCCTCCACACCCTCCACACCCTCCACACCCTCCACAATCTTCCACACCCTCCACACCCTCCACACCCTCCACACCCTCCCCAATCCTCCACACTCTTCCACACCCTCCACACTCTTCCACACCCTCCACACCCTCCACACTCTCCACACCCTCCACACTCTCCACACCCTCCACACTCTTCTACACCCTCCACACCCTCCACACCCTCCACACCCTCCACACCCTCCACACCCTCCACACCCTCCACACTCTCCACACCCTCCACACTCTCCACACCCTCCACACTCTTCTACACCCTCCACACCCTCCACACTCTTCCACACCCTCCACACCCTCCACACCCTCCACACTCTCCACACCCTCCACACCCTCCACACTCTTCCACACCCTCCACACTCTTCCACACCCTCCACACTCTCCACACTCTTCCACACCCTCCACAATCTTCCACACCCTCCACACTCTTCCACACCCTCCACACTCTTCCACACCCTCCACACCCTCCACACCCTCCACACTCTTCCACACCCTCCACACCCTCCACAATCTTCCACACCCTCCACACCCTCCACACTCTTCCACACCCTCCACAATCTTCCACACCCTCCACACCCTCCACACTCTTCCACACCCTCCACACTCTTCCACACCCTCCACACTCTTCCACACCCTCCACACCTTCCACACCCTCCACACCCTCCACACTCTTCCACACCCTCCACACTCTTCCACACCCTCCACACTCTTCCACCCTCCACACCCTCCACAATCTTCCACACCCTCCACACCCTCCACACTCTTCCACACCCTCCACACTCTCCACACCCTCCACACTCTTCCACACCCTCCACACTCTTCCACACCCTCCACACTCTTCCACACCCTCCACACCCTCCACACTCTTCCACACCCTCCACACTCTTCCACACCCTCCACACTCTTCCACACCCTCCACACCCTCCACACTCTTCCACACCCTCCACACTCTTCCACACCCTCCACACTCTTCCACACCCTCCACACCCTCCACACTCTTCCACACCCTCCACACCCTCCACACCCTCCACACTCTTCCACACCCTCCACACTCTTCCACACCCTCCACACCCTCCACACCTTCCACACCCTCCACACCCTCCACACTCTCCACACTCTTCCACACCCTCCACACCCTCCACACTCTTCCACACCCTCCACACCCTCCACACCTTCCACACCCTCCACACCTTCCACACCCTCCACACCCTCCACACCCTCCACACCCTCCACACTCTTCCACACCCTCCACACTCTTCCACACCCTCCACAATCTTCCACACCCTCCACACTCTTCCACACCCTCCACACTCTTCCACACCTTCCACACTCTTCCACACCCTCCACCCTCATCCCATTCCATCCAAACTTCAGGCGGAACACAAGGTGCAGCGCTACTATGCAGCCTTGAAGCAGGTGGACATTGCCAGTGAGGATGACCTGGAGGAGTACAGCGTCGAGATTGACATCCTCCATCAGTGCAAACACAAGAACGTCGTGGGCATTTTTGAGTCATACCTGGCTCAGGACAAGCTATGGGTAGGCAACCTTTTTTATTGTTTTTTTTTATGGATGGGGACCTCGTTTGGGGATGTTTTTCAATTATGTTTTTCTTGTTCTATTTTTTTCAATATTCATTCGAAATCGAATGAGTCGAAGGCTAGAAATGTTATTAAGTATGTTCCTATTATTTTCATGGTATTCTCTGGTCTCAGTCTTCTGTGGCTTCCTCACGTTGCTTTCTACATTTTCTATGGTGCTCTTGTTTTCAATGTTGGTCATTTTTCATGTTTTCGGCAGCTTTTTATTTTATTCTCGCTTATAATTTTTGCTTATCAAGGCTTTTTAATTGTCTCCTTTCACACAACAGAATTAGAATTCATATTTATATTTTTTAAATATTTTATGCTTATTGATTTGTTTTTCAAAAAAACAAAATTTTATTAAAGGTTTATCGACCTTTAAAAAATATTTTAAAATAATAAAAAATTTTCCATGGATCACCAGATGTACATAGAGTTTTGTGAGCTGGGTGCCCTGGATGGAATCATGATGGAATTAGATCGACCCTTGACTGAACCACAAATTAAATACATATGCAGGTTGCTACAACAACCAAACATAGAAATAAAAACAAGAATGAACAAATGACTATGCTACACTACAACACACCGTCACACCAAACCACAGCACCACATCAACCACACCAATCACAGCCATCACCACCACACACAGGGAGATGTGTGAGGGGTTGGACTTCCTCCACAACAGGTTGGTCATCCACAGGGACCTCAAAGCAGGAAATGTTCTCCTCACCAGCAGTGGCAGTGTTCGACTCGGTGTGTGGTGATGGTTACTGGTGGTGTTGTGTTGTTTGGGGCTGTGGTGTTTTGAGATGGCTTGGTGGTTTTATGGTAATTGTGGTGGTGAAAGAGTGTTATGGTGGTTCTATGGCGATTGGCTGGTGTTAAACTAGGAGACCATCATCATCATCATCACCATTAAGCTGACTTTGGAGTATCGGCAAAGAACACAAGCCCCAAGCAAAGAAGAGATTCCTTCATAGGAACTCCCTACTGGTCGGTTGTTACATCTCTTAGAGTTTTAACTTCACCTTTGCACTTTTAAAGTTGTCTTTTACTTTTAAGTTTTCAAAATTCGATTTCACTTTTAAACCTATAAAATTCATATTCATTTCATAAATTTCTCTTTTCACTTTTCACTCCAACTTGCTTTTCGCATCAAACTTCAATGTTATATTTTTTTCATAATTTAAAATAATTTAAAAAAACGAGTTTACTCTCTGTTAAGTTAACTTTTAAAATAAATTTGGATTTTAAAAATAAATTCAACTTTTAACCTTTTCACCCGCAGGATGGCGCCAGAGGTGATATTGTGTGAGACCATCAAGGACTCCCCTTATGATTACATGGCAGACATCTGGTCGTTTGGTGCGTTGTTGTTATTGTTGTTGTTGGTATGAATTTTGTTGTTTTTTCATATATTCTTTAATTTTCTTTTTTGTAATTGCACACACACACACACACACACACACACACACACACACACACACACACACACACACACACACACACACGTACACACGTACACACGTACACGTACACGTACACCACAGGGATAACACTGATAGAGTGTTCCCAGATGGACCCGCCAAATCACGAGATGCACCCGATGAGGGTGGTTCTGAAAGTCCAAAAGTCGCCCCCACCCACCCTCACCAACCCCCACCACTGGTACCCCCCCTTCCTCGCGTCTTCTGGATGCTTCCATCATCGTCACCATCATCATCGTCATCTTCTTCATCATCCTCCCAGGTCCAAGGAGTTCAATGACTTCCTCAAGATGTGTCTTCAAAAAGAGCCTGACAGGAGGTCTTCTGCTGCTGAACTGCTGCAGGTGATGATGATGATGCTAATGATGATGATGATGATGATGATGATGATGATGATGATGATGATGATGATGATGATGATGATGATGATGATGATGATGATGATGACGAGGAGGAGAAGGAGAAGGAGGAGGATGATGATGACGAGGAGGAGAAGAAGGAGGAGGAGGATGATGATGACGAGGAGGAGAAGGAGAAGGAGGAGGATGATGATGACGCGGAGGAGAAGGAGGAGGAGGATGATGATGACGAGGAGGAGAAGGAGAAGGATGAGGATGATGATGACGCGGAGGAGAAGAAGGAGGAGGAGGATGATGATGACGAGGAGGAGAAGGAGAAGGAGGAGGATGATGATGACGCGGAGGAGAAGGAGGAGGAGGATGATGATGACGCGGAGAAGGAGAAGGAGGAGGATGATGATGACGAGGAGGAGAAGGAGAAGGAGGATGATGATGACGAGGAGGAGAAGGAGAAGGAGAAGGATGATGATGACGCGGAGGAGAAGAAGGAGGAGGAGGATGATGAAGAGGACGAAAGGGAAATATCAAAAACGTTACACCACACCACACCGCAGCACTCCTTCATAAGGGAGGTGGAAGGCAAGGCGGGCATTGAAGATCTGCTCAGCGAACTCAATGCTGACGTCACGCTGGAGGAAAAGGATATTGATGAGGTTTCTATTGAAAAAATAAAATAAATAATAATAATAATAATAATAATAACGAATCCAATGAAAGTTGTGGTGGTGATGGTAGTTGGAGCACCGGTAGCAAGCACGCACAAACGTTAACAATGCAAAAGATTTTTATGAAAGTTAATAGACTTCTATCTAATGTTCCCTTATCAAGTCCATTAAATCGCTCTTCAGGGCGTGCTGATAACCTCAACAATCTTTCCAACAGGATCTCGACCAGTCTCCTGATAGCGACTCGGGAATTATCAAGGTTGGTGGATGGATGGATGGATGGTAAATTGATGAATGGATTGGTGGGAGAATAAAGAAATGAAAATAGAATACGAATAGTTGACATATTATTGCATTATTATTATTATATTATTATATTCTTTTTTATTTTTATTTCACCATTTATATTTTTTTGGTATTTTGTTTTTGCACAGAGTTCAGACGACGACAAGAGTTTGAAGCTGGAGGACAAGTTTTCGGATCCCGAATTCGACAGTGCCTCCTCCACCGCCACCACACCCAACACACCCCCATCCACTACCTCTCCCACCACACTGCCTTTAAGCACCACCACAGCTGCTTCTACAGCTGACATCACGACAACCACCACCACCACCACACCAGCCACCAATACCACAGCAGCCACCACAATTATCACCACCACACCAGCCACCCCCATCGATAAACCAAGCAGTGATGATAAGCTAGCAGTTGCCAACGCACCAGCCCAAGCAAGCAGTGACAAGCAGCTGGAGAAAACAAAGAACAGCAGTGTAGAGATTGACACGTCCTTGTTGAGGAATAAGAGGACCCACGAGATGGTGGAAGGAGGAGGAGGAGGAGGAGGAGGAGGAGGACTAGAAAGAATCTCAGAGGCAGCAAATAAAGGAGATCCCGAAACAGTAAGAAATTCAATGTTTAAAAGTTTCGAAAATTCAGAATTAAAAAAAAATAGTTTATTCAACACTTATATAACTAACATAATGACACATATTCAAAAGGGAACAAATAATAGAGAAAATTATTTTAAAAATAAAATATATACTAAGCATCAAATACATTAATAAATTGAGTTTAACCATTCCTATCTTAATATATCAAGTTCACAAAAATTATCTTTGGCACAGAAGCGCATGCGCAAGAAGACCCTGACGAAGACGAGGAGGTTCATAGTGAATGGCGAAGTAAAGACTTCGCAGGTTCACAAGGTTGTGGGGAATAAGGTGCCAGAAGAACACAAGCTGTGGTGGGTAGGAGTGGTGGGTGGGAGTGGTGGGTGGGAGTGGTGGGTGGGAGTGGTGGGTGGGAGTGGTGGGTGGGAGTGGTGGGTGGGAGTGGTGGGTGGGGGAGGTGAGGGGGGTGGTAGGTGGTTTTGGTTTGAAGGTTTTTGTGGTTTGGTAGGTGATGGGTAGAGGGATGAGTGGGTGATGGGTGGTTGGTACAGGTGAAGGTGACTACATGAAGTCTGGTTTGGGTGATGGGGGATTATATATATATATATATATATATATATATATATATATATATATATATATATATATATATATATATATATATATATATATATATATATATATATATATATATATATACACGTAAACACACGTACACGTACACACACGCACACATTCGTACAGGAAGGCAGACTTGCGGGAGTTGAAGCAGCTACACAGGCAGGAGAACAGGCAGCTGCAGGAGATGGAGTTGAAGAGCATGCAGGCGCTGGAAGAACAAGCCAGGAAGTTCGAACAAGACTACATGGTAGGTGGGGAAGTTTGGGGCATTGGCTGGGTGGGTTGGATTGGGTGTACTTTGAGGGGTTCGAGGGGTTTTGGTGAAGTTTAGGGAAATGAAATTAGGTGGGTGGAGTTGGGAAGGGGTCCAATGATTTGCGGATGTAGTGGCTTCAGTGGCTGCCAACAACCCATCCATCACCAACTTTCACAGTTCTACCTCCAATTTTTCAAAACTTCCACAACAAATCCTCAAGCACTCACTACTATTTCATCATTTCAAATCCCCCAAAAACCATCACCATCATTCTTCCAAAATCTACCAGTCTCTGCGCAGCCACTACGACAGCCAGTTGGAAAGCATGGCGAAACAACACAGGCAGTTCGTGGACAAGATGCTCAACAACCACGTGTGCGAGAAAAAGAACCTCACTAAAAAGATCAAGAATGAACAGGTGTCGTTGTTGTTGTGGTGTTGAGTTGTTGCTGTTGTTGTTGTGGTATTGAGTTGTTGTTGTGGCGTTGAGTTGTTGCTGTTGTTGTTGTGGTATTGAGTTATTGTTGTGGTGTTGAGTTGTTGCTGTTGTTGTTGTGGTATTGAGTTGTTGTTGCGGTGTTGAGTTGTTGCTGTTGTTGTTGTGGTATTGAGTTGTTGCTGTTGTTGTTGTGATATTGAGTTGTTGCTGCTGTTGTTGTGGTATTGAGTTGTTGTTGTGGTGTTGAGTTGTTGCTGTTGTTGTTGTGGTATTGAGTTGTTGCTGTTGTTGTTGTGGTATTGAGTTGTTGCTGTTGTAGTTGTTGTATTGGGTTGTTGTTGTGGTATTGAGTTGTTGCTGTTGTTGTTGTGGTATTGAGTTTTTCTGTTGTTGTGGTATTGAGTTGTTTTTGTTGTAGTTGTGTTGTTTATGTTGTTATGGTGTGGAGATGTAGCTGTTGTGTTGTGATGGTGTTATGTTGCTTCATTTTAATATTCCACCACACTTAGCACCCCTATAATATTCTTTTAGCATACCACCAGCACCTCCTCCCCCCTCTTCCACCCCCAGGAGAAAGACAGCAAGTTGATGGGGGAAGGACTGAAACAAGACTTGAAGCTGCTGAAACAGGAAGTTGACATGCTCGCCAAGGTGACGTCATCATTCTTTTTTTAAACAAATTTCAAAATGATTAATACAATTTTCCAGAGTTGTGAAAAGTTTTTTTTTTAATTTTGGAGAATATTTTTTTAAATCACTAAAAAATATTTTCTTTAACTTTTGAAAAAATATTTTCAAAAATAATGAAAAGTGCATTTCGAAGTAGCTCGAATCACGTGACAGGACGCTCGCAAGGAGGCCTATGCGGCGCGCAAGCAACAAAAAGAACGAGAACAAGCTATCAAGGTGGTGACGTCACTGTTTTTTTTTCATTCATTCTTTTATTCATTTATTCACTCTTCCGTTTTTCATTCACTTTTTAATTAATTCTTTTATTCATTCATTGTTCATTCACCCTTTTCTTTGATTTGCTCACTCTTATTCATTAATTACTTCATTTATCTTATTTGACTTCATTCATCTCATTCCATTCACTCATCCATTCATTCATCCATCCATTCATTCATCCATTCATCCATCCATCCATTCATTCATCCATTTATTCATCAATTCATTCATTCATTCATTTCATCGAACAATTTTACAACAATCCCACCCCAATCATTTTTTTCATTTCCACCCCATCCCAACAATACCTCTCTTGCAACAATCCTCCTCCCACAACAACCCCCCCACAACAACCTCCTTCCCACAACAACCTCTCTCCCACAACAATCCTCTCTCCCACAACAACCCTCTCTCCTACAACAATCTCTTCCCACAACAACCCTCTCTCCTACAACAATCTCTTCTCACAACAACCCTCTCTCCTACAACAACCCTCTTTCCCACAACAATCCCCTTCCCCCCTTCATAACAATCTCCTCTTCCATAAAACCCTCCCCCCTACAACAATCCCTCTCCACCCCCTCTCCAGTGGGACGCCCACAGGGAAAGGCAGAGGGGCGAGATGGCCAAGGCCATTTTGAAGCTGGAGGACCAACAGGCACAACAGTACAGCCTCTCTGAACGACAATTCCTGCAACAAAAACAACAGGCACTCAAAGGTTGGTTGGTTGTTTAGGTGGATGGTTGGGTGGATGGGTGGTTAATTGGGTGGATGGGTGGATGGTTGGGTGGATGGGTGATTAATTGGGTGGATGGGTGGTTAATTGGGTGGATGGGTGGTTAATTGGGTGGATGGGTGGTTAATTGGGTGGATGGGTGGTTAATTGGGTGGATGGGTGGATGGATGATTAATTGGGTGGATGGGTGGTTAATTGGGTGGATGGGTGGTTAATTGGGTGGATGGGTGGTTAATTGGGTGGATGGGTGGTTAATTGGGTGGATGGGTGGTTAATTGGGTGGATGGGTGGATGGTTGGGTGGATGGGTAGATGGTTGTCTGGGTAGTTTTCAGTTGTTTGGTTTCTTGGTCGGTTGTTTGGTTGATTGTTTGGATTTTTTAAAATCCAATATTCGAAAAAAATAATTTTTTAAAAAATATTTCATTTATTTATTTAATTTTTTGAAATTAAAATAATTAAAAAAATTTTTAATTATTTTTCCCATTAAATTAATATTTCAAAAAAAAAATTTATTATTTGAAAAAAAGTTTTAAAATAGTAAAAAAATCTTCAAATATTTAGAAATTTGTAAATATTATTATTTAAAATAAATATTTCCAATGCTTCCTGTTTCTTTCCGCCCTGCAGCACGGGAGACTGCCTTCTGGGACCTGGAGGAACGACACATCATGGAAAAGTAAGTTTCCGATGCAGTGCAAAACAATGCAATTCACTACAATACAATCTACCACAATACTTTGTGATACAATATAATGCAATATAATACAATTCAACATGCTAAAATGCAATGCAATGCAGTTCAGTGCTCCGAGTGTACTTTTAAATAACATAGGATACTGAAATGAATATAGTGGTAAAATCTCAAGGAAGCTTCGAGACCACACCACACCATGCCCACTTCACCAAACCACACCTCACCACGTCACACCACACCTCACCACGTCACACCACACCCCACAACACAACATCTCACCACACCACACAACACCACACATCACAACACCACATCACATCTTACCACACCACACCTCACCACACCACACCTCACCACACATCACCACACCACATCACATCTCACCACACCTCACCACACCACACCACATTTCACCACACCTCACCACACCACACCTCACCACACCACACCACACCACATTTCCAAGGTTCCAACTGTCAGAGCAACAGCTGAAGAACAAGTTTATCCTCAAGCGGGCTCACATGATGACCAGGCATTCGAAGGTGCTGTGGTGTGCTGTGCTGTGGTGTTGTGTGGTGTGGTGTGCTGTGGTGTGATGTGCTGTTGTGTGGTGTGCTGTTGTGTTCTGTGGCGTGGTGTGCTGTGGTGTGGTGTGGTGTGCTGTGCTGTGGTGTTGTGTGGTGTGGTGTGCTGTGGTGTGATGTGCTGTGGTGTGCTGTTGTGTGCTGTGGTGTGGTGTGCTGTTGTTTGCTGTTGTGTGCTGTGGTGTGGTGTGATGTGGTGTGGTGTGCTATGGTGTGGTGTGCTGTGGTGTGGTGTGGTGTGGTGTGGTGTGGTGTGGTGTGTTGTGGCGTGGTGTGCTGTTGTGTGCTGTGGTGTGCTGTGGTGTGGTGTGGTGTGTTGTCTTGTGGTGTGGTGTGGTGTGGTGTGGTGTGGTGTAGTGAGGTGTGCTGTGCCGTGGTAAGATGTGGTGTGGAGGTGTGATGTGGAAATGTGGTGTGGAGGTGTGATGTGGCATGAAGCGGCGTAGTACGGTAAACTTGCAATGCATTCCATTGCATTTTACAACATCGTCACCTGGGTCACAGGAGACCGACCAGATCAGACGAATCAACAGCTACAAGGAGGAAGAGTTGGCAACTTCGCATGCGCAAGAATGGAAGAGGCTGCCCAAGATCCTCAAGGCAGATGGCAAGACTCGAGCCCTCATGTACCGCGAGAGCATCCGCATCAGCATCTGCAACATCACCATGGACCAGGAGAAGGAGAAGATCAAACAGGTGGATGGAAGGGATGGAGTTTAGGACTTTTAGGGTTGAGGGGATTAAGTTTGTATGTGTTTTTTATTGTATTTTATTGTGTTTCATTGTATTGTATTGCATTGTATCGCCTTGCATTATATTGTATTTCATTGCATTGTATTGTATTGCGTTATGTTGTATTTCATTGTATTGTATTATATTGCACTATTATAATTCGTATCATTTTGGCAGTTTGACGAGCAAGAGAAGAAGCGAGCAAGAGACGAAAGAAGGAGATTGGAACTGAAGCACATTCGACAGGTTGTGAATTGATTAAATGCATGCATGGATGAATGAAGATATAAATCAATTGTTCATTGAAGGAATCATTTCGTAGAGGAATAGATGGATGGACGAGTGAAAAAATGGATGAATAAATGAATGAATCAATGGATGTATGAATGAATTGATGAATAGATGAATGGATGGATGGGTTTATTCACCACAGAGGGAGGAGTTGAAGGCAAAGAACCAACATCTGCTGAGGGACCTAGAACAAGTGCATGTGAGTGCTCACGAGCCCATGTTCGATGTTCATTGTTCGCTCGATATCCGTCGTCCGTGCTCTTCTATGAACATAAGAAAAAATAAATTATAAAGAAAAAATATATTATAAAAATACAATTTATCATAAACAACAACAAAAGCAATGACACAACCGACTCCATAAACAAACAACACCACAAACAAAAATCACCACGACACACAACGACACACAGGCGGACAAGCAGCGCATGTTGTTGGAGAATGAGATGCACAAGACTATGGACCTCAGCAACGACTACCAACAACAACTCAACTGCTGCAAGGAACATCTTGAGCCACGCAAAAAGGTGTTGCAAATATTGCTATTCCAGCCTCATTGCAACCTTTCACGCCACCACAGCCTCTCACCACCACAATCTTTCACACCACAGCAATTGGAGTTGTTGTTTGAGGATCAGCTGAAGGAACAACTCAACTACCTCAACCAGCGTGACTACGCCTCGGCAAGCAACATCACTGCAGCTTCCACCATCACACCACTCGTCAGTCGCAAGCAACCGCCTTGTAAACAGGCCGACTACAGCGACGATGAAGGCGAAAGTCCCTTTGTTAGACCTGCCAAACGAGGCTCTGGAGTTATGGGAGTTCTGAAGCTTCGTGATTCGTTCAGAAGCTCCAAACATTCTGCAGCAGCAGCAGGGGTGGGAGGAACAGGAGGGGGACTAGGAGTAGGGGAGAGTATCGTGTCAGAGACAAAGGAGGGAGAAGGGAGGGGTAGTGTCGTTATGGCTGCTGGTAGAGAGGTGCTGATACTGAGGCAAGAGGACTTTGTGGCACGCAAGGAGGAGGCTAGAGATGTGAAGGAAGAAGGGAAGGAGGAAGGAAAGGATGTGAAAGAGGAGGTAAAAGATGTGAAGGAAGAAGTAAAAGATGTGAAGGAAGAAGTTAAGGATGTGAAGGAAGAAGTTAAGGATGTGAAGGAAGAGGTGAAGGAAGTTGAGGAGGGTGGCGGGGTGGTTGAGGGTGATGGTATGGTGGTGGAACAAAGTGCGAATAAATCAACTCATGAAAATCAAAATGGACAAGAAAAAGCTAAGGAGGAAGGAGAGAGAGAAAAGGACGAAAAGAAAGATAAAGAAGAGACGCTGAAAGAAAAAGAAACAAAGGAAGAAAAAGGTGAGGAGAATAAGGAGGAGGGAGGTAAAGAAAAAGAAAAGGTCGGAGAAAAGAAAGAAATGAACGAAGTTGAAGATGTGACGATTGCACTGGATTTACCCAAACAACAACCATCACAACAACCACAACAACAACAACAACAACAAGGACAACAACAACAACAACAACAAGCGCAAGAAGAGCAAGCAAATGTCGTAACTGACACACCTATCAAGAAACTTAGCAACATTGCGAACGATTTGCTCGAACTGCAAAAAATGAAAGAAAGGGCAGTTGGAGAGGTGTTGAGTGGAGGTGGGCAGGAGGCTAAGAAGGATGTTGATGTTAGTAGCGGAAATGTTGAGGTTGGTAGTGGAAATGTTGATGTTGGTAGTGGAAATGTTGATGTTGGTAGTGGAAATGTTGATGTTGGTAGTGGAAATGTTGATGTTAGTAGCGGAAATGTTGATGTTGGTAGTGGAAATGTTGATGTTGGTAGTGGAAATGTTGATGTTGGTAGTGGAAATGTTGATGTTGGTGGTGGAAATGTTGATGTTGGTGGTGGAAATGTTGATGTTGGTAGTGGAAATGTTGAGGTTGGTAGTGGAAATGTTGATGTTGGTAGTGGAAATGTTGATGTTGGTAGTGGAAATGTTGATGTTGGTAGTGGAAATGTTGATGTTGGTAGTGGAAATGTTGATGTTGGTAGTGGAAATGTTGATGTTGGTAGTGGAAATGTTGATGTTGGTAGTGGAAACGTTGATGTTGGTAGTGGAAATGTTGATGTTGGTAGTGGAAATATTGATGTTGGTAGTGTTTTTGAAGCTAAACCTTTTGATGTTGCTAAAAATGTTGTCGATGGTGAAAATGTTATTGCTGAGGTTACCAAAGGTGTTTTGGTTGGCGACGGTGGAGATGGTAGGAAGGATGGTGATGCTGCAGAGGAAGAGGCTAAAAGCACTGAATTAGGAGATGGAAGAGCCAGAGATGGAGATGAAGGTGGAAGAAAAAATGATTCTGAAATCAGTGATGAAGAAGACGAAGAAGATGACAATCGACATAGTTTGGCGTATGATGATGATGACATTGATGATTGCATCATATCGGATGACGAAAATATAAAAATAACTGACCTACTTGTTGACCCAATTGCACAATCAAATCATGTTTTAGAAAAAGGGGAAGTTAAATGTTTAAATTTAGAATCAGGTCAAGATTTGAATAAAGAAGGATGTCAATATTTAAATAAAGAAACGTGTCAAGTTTCGAAGAAGGAAGAAAGTCAGGTTAATAATATGCCGACCTGTGGAATGGAGGAGAGTAGCAGGAGAGTAGTTGCAGAGGTTGTGAAGGAGGATGTTGGGGTGGTTGTGGAGGGAAAGGGTGGAGGAAGAGGAGGAGGTGAGGTTGAGCAGAAGGAGGGTGGTACAAAAACTACAACGGTGGATGAGACAAAAACTCCAGTAGAAATCCAAACACCCACTCCAACAAACATCCAAGCATCCACTCCAACAGACAAAGAGGCATCTAATGCAACAACAACACATAGCATGAGCAATAGTGACAGTGGGGTTTCCCAACTTTCCATTTCTGACGACCTCAACAACAGCAACAACAACATCCTCCAACAAAGCAGCATTGTTCCACTGCAACAAGAACAGCCAATTATTGTCGGCCACACGGCAACACAATCAACTGTCGCCACAGATTCCACTGAAGCATCTGCCAACAAAACATTTCCAGCAAATTCACTTTCGAATGTTGAGTCAACATCACCACTTTCAGATGTTATAACAACGTCAACAACACTCCCGTCAACAACAGAGGCAATATCACAAACATCAACAACATCAACAACAGAAACATCAGAAACAGCATCAACAACAGAAACATCAGAAACAGCAGCAACAACATCAACAAATACAGCAACAACCTCAACAATAGCAGCATCAGCACCACCACCAGCTCTAGCTGAAACACCACAAGCTCACATTCCATGTACCACCTCCAACAACAGCGACACCACTTCCAACTTCACTACCTTCGCCCACGCTGGCGGTGTTGTTAAAGCCAATGTTGATGATGATAAAATAGCTAACAGTGATGAAGCTTTGAATGATGGTGATAACAAAGGTGTTGTTAAAGTCGACAACGAAGCTGATGATTGTGACAAAACCACACTAAATGACGCAATGGCAGCGTGTGGCGGGGGTGGTGGTAGTGGCGGTGATGGCAGTGGTGGTGTGTTGGAGGTTGTTGTGAAAGATGAAGTGGAGATTGGTGTAAGAGATGGGGTAGAGGTTGCGGAGTGTGAGTCTCCAGAGCACAGGCAGGATGGAAGTTTCTGTGCTGTGGCCGATTATTCCGAGGCATAACCACCCCATGGGCTATATAAGGTGCTATGAGCTCTTCTGTAGGATATTTCATTTCGAAAACTTTCCACCCATTTTTATATTTTAAATAATTTTTTAAATATTTTTTCCGACAAATTTTTTCACCTTATTTTTTCAAATTAATTATTTTTTCAATCTATGTATTTATTTATTCAATGTAATACTCCTTCCTTATAATTATTCAATATAAACTTTTCTATTTCATACCTTCTTCTCCATCACCTATACTGTGAAGCCTTAACTCAACGCATATGAACCTTTCTATACGAGGTTTTAGCTCAACTTGTTGTGAAGAATATTTTTATTGGAGTATTTATTTTATAGTATTTTGTCACTGCTTTTCGCCTAGTTATTAACCATTTTGTGTTTTTCGATTTTTTAATGCTGACTCTTCACTTGTTTCTCACTATGCCATTGCACTTACGACAAATTCTTCTTTGTCTATCTTATCTTCCGTGTAACCATTTATAATTGAATATTATCGCCTGCTTCGTACCATTGAAAAAAAAATTTAAGCGTTTTTTGTAAAGAAATCGTTATTTAGTAAAAAGCAGCTTAAAACTTCAGCTTTAGTTTAATACTTTAAATATTTAAAAAACTCAAAATATTTCCACATTGAAAATGTTAATTTAAAAGTATTCTGAGACATTTGAATCGTTGAAAATTTTGTAAAAGTATTTTGAAACATTAAAAAATGTCAAGATTGCTTTTTAGGTCCAAAAAGCCACTTCGATGCCGAAATCTTTGATTAAACATTTGACTTTATTAAGTTTTAAATTTAATTTCACATGCATGAATTCTGAAAAATATTATCAATATTTTAAATTAAAAATAAATTGAAACATGTTTTCAATACTTCTTATACAACTAATCAATGTCAACGGATTAATTTTCAATATGAGGTGTTTCAGTCATTTTATTTCCAATCACAGAAACACATTTGAACATAGCTTCAAGCATGGATTGAGGGGCGAATTTCAAGCCTAAATATTCATTCATTACAATGGGAGGAAAATAATGATTATGGCGGGGACAACAGCCCGGACAATAACAAAAGCTTTGATAATCATTAGGCTGATGATGATGATGATGATGATGATGATGATGATGATGATGATGATGATGATGATGATGATGATGATGATGATGATGATGATGATGATGATGATGATGATGATGATGATGATGATGATGATGATGATGATGATGATGATGATGATGATGATGATGATGATGATGATGATGATGATGATGATGATGATGATGATGATGATGATGATGATGATGATGATGATGATGATGATGATGATGATGATGATGATGATGATGATGATGATGATGATGATGATGATGATGATGATGATGATGATGATGATGATGATGATGATGATGATGATGATGATGATGATGATGATGATGATGATGATGATGATGATGATGATGATGATGATGATGATGATGATGATGATGATGATGATGATGATGATGATGATGATGATGATGATGATGATGATGATGATGATGATGATGATGATGATGATGATGATGATGATGATGATGATGATGATGATGATGATGATGATGATGATGATGATGATGATGATGATGATGATGATGATGATGATGATGATGATGATGATGATGATGATGATGATGATGATGATGATGATGATGATGATGATGATGATGATGATGATGATGATGATGATGATGATGATGATGATGATGATGATGATGATGATGATGATGATGATGATGATGATGATGATGATGATGATGATGATGATGATGATGATGATGATGATGATGATGATGATGATGATGATGATGATGATGATGATGATGATGATGATGATGATGATGATGATGATGATGATGATGATGATGATGATGATGATGATGATGATGATGATGATGATGATGATGATGATGATGATGATGATGATGATGATGATGATGATGATGATGATGATGATGATGATGATGATGATGATGATGATGATGATGATGATGATGATGATGATGATGATGATGATGATGATGATGATGATGATGATGATGATGATGATGATGATGATGATGATGATGATGATGATGATGATGATGATGATGATGATGATGATGATGAGGATGATGATGATGATGATGATGATGATGATGATGATGATGATGATGATGATGATGATGATGATGATGATGATGATGATGATGATGATGATGATGATGATGATGATGATGATGATGATGATGATGATGATGATGATGATGATGATGATGATGATGATGATGATGATGATGATGATGATGATGATGATGATGATGATGATGATGATGATGATGATGATGATGATGATGATGATGATGATGATGATGATGATGATGATGATGATGATGATGATGATGATGATGATGATGATGATGATGATGATGATGATGATGATGATGATGATGATGATGATGATGATGATAATTTTCTTTTCAAAAAGACTGATAAAAGCTTTGATAAGATTTATGAAAGAACGAAGAGGACGCTGAGTTCAACTTAATCGCCTGCTGTCCAATGCATGGGCGTTGACTTGACCCCGCAACAACAACAAACATCCCTAAAACGACAACAACAATAACTCAAAAAACCATACTACCAAAAATACGTCAAGAACAACTATAATGACAAAATCGTCAACACCAACAATACCAACAACAAAAACAACACCAACAACACCAACAACAAAAACAACACCAACAACACCAACAACAAAATCAACACCAACAACAAAGTCAAAACCAACTACAAAATTAACGCCAATAACAAAATCAACACCAACAACAAAATCAGCAACAACAACAAAATCAGCAATAACAACAACATCAACCATAATAATAGCAAAAACAAAAGCAACCAAAACGCCAGTGACAGCGATAACAATCATAACACAGCGATAAATGCTTTTAAGAAAATAGCGATTAAAATCCAAGCTCACCCTCCCCTCATGACAAGTGCTGAATCATCAGCGTTGCTGTCTAATGGTGAGGCATAGAGGAGGATCAGAGTGGTTGACGATCTTGTAACAATCCCTTGACGTTAAGAGCGAATTTCTATTAAAATCCCACACCAATCCCATGAAATGTTTGTTACATGTCCAGAATATGAACGCAACTAGATTATAAAATTAAAAGTTTAATATTAGAATGTGAGGAGAACAAGAAAATGAATTTGAAGCAATTATAACTGAGTATCAACATAACAAGAATATGAATATAACAACGTTTTCAACAAGTCTAAAGTAACAGGAATGTGGATGTAACAAGATTATAACAGTAGAGTTGCTAGCACAATGGATGATTACCACAGAAGCAATGCATGACACTCGAAGGTGGTTAGAATGTTCATGGAACCCAATCGGCTCATTGACAAGTTTCCTCAAAGCTATAAAAAACCTATAACGAGCTTGGAATGGACTTATAACATGTATATAACAAACTCGTGATAGATCTTTCATAATCTCAAGTCAGAACTATAACAACCACATTACAAACGTACAACACGAGTACTACAACCAGTTCGCAACAACAGAATAGCTTATGTGTTTCGATCTCGCATTAAAAATAGGTCATCGCTTGATTGTGTGCCTCAATATCATCCAATTTAACTCAATCATTGCATTAACGCTGATGTCATCTCATTAAATACTAATCAAATCTTATCAGTGTATTTGTATAGCGGTCCAAGGGCGCTTTTGTGTTTGGCGAGAGAGATGAGAGTCATTCGTGAATCCATGTTCTTCTTCAGTCGTGAGTAAGCGTCAAAACTTTGCTTGCATGAGATAATGCAAGGGGTGTTATATGAAAGATCTAGCAAGTAGGTGAAACAACGTGGTAATAGGGTCGTCGGAGGTGTTCTTGTTAATGCCAATGCCGTTATTGTTGTTGTTACTGTTATTGTTGTTGTTGTTATTGCTATTGTTGTTGTTTCTTGCTGTTGTTGCTGCCTTATATAACAACAACATGAAGCTTTGAAAAGAAGGGTCTAGTTGGAGACACAAGAGAGTTCTAAAGACTGCTAACGGCATGGGGTCTTGCTGTTTTATTGCACATCTTTGAAATACCTTGAACTAAAAGTAAACTTAAATTAATAGAAGATTGAATTATTATAAAATAAACAGTGGCGATCGATGCCAGATCAATTATTGACAAAGTCCTAATTATATAGAAACCAGTACTGCCGAGTTTTAGTCAAAAGTAGTTTATAAATTTGAACTTTCAAGATTCATAAATTAAACAGTTGTCGTTTGAATTATCTGGACCGGAGACGTCTGAGACTGATGTGAGTTATTTTTTCAACTTTTCATTTTTTGAATGTTTCCTTTCGCCCTAGTGAACAAGAACGTGTAAGGTTGACGTTGAAAAGAAACACACGCATTATTCATGTCTCACTGTACTCTAACCATCGGGTTCTGTGTAATGACACAAAATTACTGAAACATGCTTAAGATGACGTGAACTTGAAATTTTTCGAATGACTTCTGAAATGAGAGAGCATGTTTCATATCAAACTGGTGGTTGATGACTGAACTATCTTCAAAAATATTATACATAAAAAAAACATTTTTTGCTACTATTTCAAAATATTTGGACGTGTTGATATGTAAGGCCAGAAAATGCGATGAAACACAACGTTAAAAAATAGCATTGGTGCAATAATATAAGCATGAAACGTGGAAAAAATATTTGTATGATAAATTCATGAAAATAAAATTATGAGATTTAAATTGTAAACCTGACATTAAAGTCAATATGTAGGTGTATAGTATGGACATGTATGTGACGTTTCTTTGGTTGGTAATGCCTTATAAGCTTCACCTTCTATTTCAAGATGGTTAAAAATAAACTTAGCTTCTAACTCATGTCGAATGCAAGCATGATCCGATGCTAATAATTATTTATAATTCCAAAAAGTTAATGAAACTTTTTATTTTTTCAGTTTTTGTCAAAGACTCTCACAAAAATGCGTCTTAAAATTTTTATTTTCGCGTTGACTATTGTAATGTCCAAACTCGAGGTCACGGTAGCAAACGACCAGTCAAAGACCGCTTCTTCCAACCTCACCATCCAAAATTGTCACGAAATCCGAATGGAGGAACGAGAGCAAGTTCCCATCTTTTTCAACTGCTCCCAATATGCCACTCTCGACAAGTATCAAGTTTCGGTCGACAATGACTTTGTGGCCTTGGTAACATTGGAAGAGAACGGGAGCAAATATCCCAAAGGAACATTTTTAATAAGAGGAATCTTTTTGGGCTACGCCGAGTTGAAAATTTCGCCGCTTAAAAATGTTACCGACAACACGAGCGATGCGCAGAAGCAAATTATAAAAGTGGCCGTGACGAGAAAAAAGTCTGTGTTGGACTCTCTCTTCATTGCTTTTGTAACCATCATGATGGCGTTGTCGTACGTTGGCATGGGGTGCGCCATAGACCTACAAGTGGTGCTTGCAGTGCTCAAGAAACCAATTGCTCCTTCCATAGGCTTCTTGTGCCAGTATCTCATCATGCCTTTGGTTTGTTTTACCTTTCACTTCCATGTTCTTTTCATGAAAAATTCATTCAAACCTTCACTAGAAAAACATTTCTAAAATTCTTTTTACAAGTTATTTTAAAATTAAATTTACCTAAAAGTTCATTAGGAGTAAAAGTATGAATACATATACATATAATGCACACAAAATCTTCTGCATATAGCCATGTTTACGCAAAAGGCTAATCATCTTATGGTCTTTGTAGTTTAATCAAGACAACGCTAATTAAAATTTCTTGGGGGTATTTTATGTGTGTCCAGGTATTTCAAAATATTTCTCTGAAACTGTGTGTGTATGTGTGTTTGTTTGTGTTTTTTTTAATACTTTTGCTTGGGTATCATGTAAAGTTGAAGGTGTGTTTTGGACATTATTGATCTTTTCTGTGACATTTTAATTATTCACCATGATCATAATCAATACTTTTTCTAATTTCCCAACTTTTATTTTTATTCTTATTATTTTCACTGAAAAAAATCATGACACTAACCATACACCCCCTAACAAACTTTCTATGTATAAGTATCAAAATACATACGGTCTAGCGGATATTATACATACCTCACAGCATTGCTTCATTTCTTGGTTTCTGTCACCTGAAAGATGTCATTAAACTTCACAGATATATTTTTTACAGATTTTCTCACTAGGCTCACCCAAATTTGAAATCTCATTCTTTTCAAGGCCATTTTTTCTATATATTTATAAATATGTTTAATAAAAATGTTATTCATTTTAAGGTGATTATTCCAGTTTCAAAAGTATATTTTTATTACTTCATACTTTTGCACTGTTTCTTAACTTCACTGCTCACTCACCTATCAATCAATTCATATCTAAGATTCACACAAAATCACTCAACCTCCTGCAACCATTTCCCACCCTAAACTAACCCCCACAAATCCCCAACTAAATCACCATATATCACACCAACCCAATAAACTCTACTACCCTCAGACCTCCTACGCAGCAGCCTATTTCCTTGGCCTCAGGGGCAGTATAGGTTTGGGTTTTTTTGCATCTGGGTGTGCCCCGGGGGGCGGAGCAAGCAACATGTACTCATACCTCCTTGGTGGTGACGCATCCCTCTCCATCACCATGACTGTCGTCTCCACACTAGCTGCCCTTGGTCAGTTGGAGGATTGGTTGTGTGGGGTTGTTTGTTGGATGGGTAATAATGGTAAATGTGATAGTATCCATCCAACTACAACACCATCAACCACCTTTCAATCTTCCCACCACAATCGAAAACGCTCACCACCCTTCCACAGGCATGTTCCCGATGTGGATATACACCTTGGGGAGGACCATACCTGGGGTGGGAGGCACCCGATTCAACATCCCCTTTCCCAACATCATTGCCTCCCTCACCACCATGATCATCCCCCTTGCTGTGAGTCTGTGTGCCTCTGTTTATGTGCTCTTTTTTGTCGGTTTTTTTGCCTGTCCTTCTGTTGTTCGTTTGTTTTTGTGCGCCTGTTTGTTCTTTCATGTTGTTTTTTTGTTTGTTTCCATCATGTTTTTTGTCTGTCTTTTTGTTTGTCTTTGTTTTGTTGTTTGTTTTTGTGATGTTCCTTCTTTCGTTTGCCCTCATGTGCACGTGGAAGGTCTTGTTGTGATTAAGCCTCTTTGGTCGTTGTCCTCTTTTGTATCTTTTGTCCTTCCTTCCCTTCCATTCCCTCTAAAAACAAACGCGTAAACAAAAACACACATACAAACAAACACAAACACATGCGCAAACACACACATACACAAACACATGCGCAAACATACACACATACATACACATACAAACACGCGCACAAACATACGTACACATGAAAACACTTGAATGCGCAGATAGGAGCCTTGATCAAGTCCAAGAGGCCTGCGTGGGCGGCAGTGCTTTTGAAGCTTCTACGTCCCTTCTTCGTGCTCGTCATCATCTTCCTTTTCACCTTCGGCGTGTGGGCCAACCTTTACATCATCTACTCCATCACCTTCCCCCTCGTCATTGCCGCCTGTTGTCTCGCCTACACCGGCTTCTTGCTGGGAGCTGTGGCTTCGTGGCTCTTGAAACAGCCACTCACTCGCATCATCGCCATCGCCATTGAGACTGGTGTCCAAAACACAGGCTTGCCCATCCTCCTCCTCAAGTTCTCTTTGCCGCAACCTGAAGCTGACCTCTCGGTGGTGGCTCCAGTTACTGTGGCCATGCTGATGCCTCTGCCACTGTGGGTGGCTCTTATCGTCCTTGAGGTGGTGGCTGTGGTGATTGTAATGGCTGTGGTGGCTGTGCTTGTTGTGGTTGTGATGGCTGTGCTTGTTTTAGTGGTTTTGGTGGCTGTGACGGTTGGGGTTGTAATTGTGGTGGTGGCTGTGGTGGTAGTGGTGGGAGTTATGGTGGTTAAGTCATTTGGAAGCATCATTTCCATTTATATTCATTCTCCCACACTTCAGCTGCGCAAATGCTTAGGCAAGAAGGACCAGAAGGACTCCAAAGTACCCATGTTGGATGCCCCTGCCAAAGAAATGGAATCGCCCATCGCATCCATCCACAATGGCAACGTCTCTAATGGAAATATTGTGGTAGGTGGTGGCAGTCGTGGTGATTGTGGTGGTGGTTGTAGTGATTGTGGTCGTGGTGTGATGGTGGTGGTCATGGTGATTGTGGTGATTGTGGTCGTGGTGTGGTGGTGGCGGTCGTGATGTGGTGGTGGCGGTCGTGATGTGGTGGTGGCGGTCGTGATGATTGTGGTGGTGGTTGTGGTGATTGTGGTGGTCGTGTGGTGGTGGCGTGGTGCTCATTGGAGATCTCTGTTTGTCATGGATGGTTTGAAGTGGCTGGAAATAATGATGAAAAGTTAACAATTGAAAGATGGTTTTGCACTGAAGACGAGTTTTCAATGAAAATGTATGTAGTTTCACAATTAAAAATTAAAATAATTTTGTTTTACTCTCAAGGGTAAGGACTCGGAGATGACGGAGAGTCAGACAGGCACCACCCTGGTGAGCCAGGACATCTGTAAGGCTTTTTTTCCTTATTAATTTTTTATTACACTAATTATTAATCACTTTATTTGAATTATCAATCACCTAATTAATTAATTAATCGAATATGCACTTTCACAAGCAACTTATTAATTCATTCCCATCTTAATCAACTAACTTAACCTCCTTGCTCCTCCTTTGCAGCCAATCTCATATGAAGACACCTCTGAAGAACGCTTAGGTTAAATTCTTGTACATAAACTAGGCCCACTCACAACTTCCTCTCTCTTTCCATAGGTCTTATGATCCTCCTTGTATCGAACACATGTGTGTGTGCTGAAATGTGTGTGTGCGTGTGTGTGTGTGTGTGTGTGTGTGTGTGTGTGTGTGTGTGTGTGTGTGTGTGTGTGTGTGTGTGTGTGTGTGTGTGTGTGTGTGTGTGTATGTATGTATGTGTATGTGTATGTGTATGTGTATGGGTATGTGTTTGTGTGTGATGGAGTATGTGTTGAAAAACGTGTGTGAAGCTTTTTCAGATGTGTATTGCTTGTGTACTAGAGCGTATGTGGAAAAACAGGTATATGCGTACATATACTGAAATGTGTGTACATGCATGAAGATACGCGAATGTGTACTGAGACATGTGTTTTTAAGTTCCCATGGTTTTCATGAGAAGGCCTTTCATACGGTTCATGTGGTGTTGGAGTGAGTGCCACAATAACTGTAAGGTGTGTACAAAATGACCTGATTTACCACAGATCTTTCCATGTGGTCGCTTGTTGTAGTTGTTGCTGATGTTGTTGATTGTTGTTGTTGTTGTTGTCACTGATGTTTTTGTTGATTGTTTTGTTGTCAGGGAGTCTTGAATCATCGATGCGAACCTTTGCTAAGTTATTCCTCGTTCTTAACTTTGTCAATTCATCGCTCTAGGAACAATAAATTATTTCGACTTTGGCTTCATCACCATCATTCTTCTTATTTTCATCGTAATCAGCGTTGTTTTTCTCATTTTCTCACCATTATGCATTTTTATCAGCATCCCATCGTTATCACTAACATCAGCAGCATCAACATCTCTATCATCCCCATCATCATCGTCATCATTGTCATCATAATTATTATCGTCATCATCATAATCATTATCTTCATCTTCGTCGTCGTCATCATCCTCTTGGATTTGTTATTTGTTGCACCCACCAGACTTACTTTTTTCATTACTTTCACGTTTTGTTTCATATTGTAAATAAACCGAATTCAAATCATTTACTTTTTAGAAACAAATTCAAAATACTCCAAAGGTGGCGCGCATTAAAACAACAACATGTAATATACTTTCTGTAAAAACTCAAAAAACCTTTCTTTATTTGCAACTGCGCATCAAAGCTTGCATAACGCATACAACACTATATAAAGAACTCCGAAATTGGAAGACCACTCTGAATCATAAAAATAAATGATAAAAGTTTAATTAAAAAGAAGAAAATTTTAATTTAGTAAAATAATTTTGAGAAATATAAACTTGAATTTCACAAATTTTCTTCAGAAGTAGTAAATTTTGAAATTCAAAGCATAAAAATAAATTGGCAAAAAACAGAAAAAATTAAATATTTAAAAAATTCTAATCTTCAAATAAAAGAACTAATTTTGGTGGAAGATGTCTGTGGAGTGTGTGCTGTTCCTCATGTCGCTCACCACACTGCTGGCAGGTTGTCTCAAGCATAATCAAAAGTTTCCTGAACACTTGTTTAATCACTGTAACAATACGTGCGATGCCATCATTCACTCATTCATTCATTCATTCATTCATTCATTTATTCATTCATTCATTCATTCAATCATTCACTCATTTGTTCATTCATTCATTCATTTTTTCATTCATTCATCTCTTTAGGGTAGTCCATCCATCCCTTCCCCCATATATCCAGCTGTCTTCATTCCACACCACCCTCCTTCCACCACAGCGCCACCACCTCTGGTGAATGGATCGACCATGGAGATGTTTCTTCCTCTAGGGGACTCTTTCAAAGTTCTCAATGGCTCAACAGACCTGGACATTTCCACCACCACCGCAACCACTACAGCTGCGACTATTGTCTTTGCTGCTAATACTGAAAACACCACTGTTGTTTCGAATGCTACAAACTCTACCATTTTTTTCTTTTCTACTACAACTAGGACTTTTACTACTACAACTTCTGCTGATACTGCTTCTACTACCAATACAACCATCCATACGAATGCTCGCTCCCCCATCAAGTATTCAAACTGCTCTTCAAATAAAATTAGCTTCCAAATGCTTCCAGAAGATCTTCAAACCATTAACAGCCCCACCAACAACCCCACTAGCAACCCTACCAACAACCCCACCAACAACCCAACTAACAACCCTACCAACACTATAGATGCAGAGCCCCAGTTGATTTTCCTCAACATCACCTCCCCTCAACCATTAAAGGAATATTCCGTCTCCATCTCGACTCCTTCAAGCTCGGCGCAAAACATCTCGGTGATTCTCTTGATCCCAGAGAGGGGTAAGTATGGTTTCTATGGCAACGCTGCCGCAGCTACCAGGGCTCTGAGGGACGCCAGAGAAAGTGGACTCCTGAGGAACTCCAACATAAAGTTGGTGGTGCTGTGGTAGGAAAGTTGTATGTTGAGAAAATTAAGATGAAGAGGGTATACAAAAAAAAATTAAAATGATGCCAAGATAGAAATATTAAAATAATATCAAGATAAAAAAATATTAAAATAATATCAAGATAAAAAATAAAAATATATATATATAAAGCTGGAAAAAGATTGAACAGATATCAAAATAGAAAAATTGGAAGAAACATTATTAAAATTGATAGTTTAAAGATTACCGACTGAAGAGTCGATCATTCCTGATTTTTCAAATCCACTCAGACGTTAGAAGAGTTACCAATCATAAAATTTCGATATTTTTCGATTTCAGTTTTTTTTATAGTTCGATGATTCAAATCGTGTTTTGATTACACTTTTTCTCATACCACAAATAAAATATGTAGCTAAATCATCTTTTTTTCATCTCCGCCGTATCAAGCAACTGAAACTTTCCCTAGAAAATCCAACCCTCAAATGACTAGTTTCTTTGCTTATTTTATCCCGCTTTGACTATTGTAACTCTTTATACTATGGACTCCCAGAGACCACGCTACACCCTCTCACCAAAGCTTTTAATAGCGCTGCCCGCTTAGTTTCTGGCACTCATAAATTCTCCCGTCCAACTCCTACCTTTATCTTTTTACACTGTTTGCCTCTTGAAAAAGATTAGTTTTAAAAATCTGCACTCTCATGTTTAAAATAAAAAATAATTACTCACCTAGCTACTCAGCTGACCTTTTTAAGTTGCCTCCTCGTAAGGGACTGAGATCATCTACCTATTTTCATTTTTTTAAGATATCTTTCAATAGTACTTATGCTAAATTTGCACTTTCCTAATGTGGGCCCCTTCTATGGAACTCTCTTCCCCCCAATCTCACCACTATTACTTTTCTACTTTCATTTTGTAAAGCCCTTAAAACTTTGTTGTTTAAACAGTTCGTAGCAGAGCGCTCTTGAACAGCGTGTAATCAGCGCTATACAAATGATTTGGTTAGATTAGATTAGATTATCATAATTTGTAAACTTTGATTTGATTGTAACAATCTCTTGATTTTTTTTCTTCTTCTTCCATGTATTGAGCAGACGTGTTTCCGATACTGTTTCAGATATCTCATCAATTTTTAACACGTTCTCCACAATTTTTTTGCGAAAGACTATTAAGGAAGTTTTAAAAGTTAGGATTAATGTAATCAGACTGTGTTAATTAATTCTTAATGAACACATCGATTGGGTAATCTCCCACGAGAGGTGCAAACTCAAGAACACACTAATCCTACGTCTCGCTTTTTTAGGACATGGTTGAGTAAAGTTGAATTTTTTTTTCAATAATCTTGGAATTATAACTATAGGAACGTTAATGAAATGAAAAAACTCAACACCAAAAAAAATGAAAGAAAAACACAAACAAAAAACCACAAAGATTTATATATAACAAACAAAAAATCAATACTAAACAACAAAGAAATAACAAAAAAAGAATACAAAACAACAAAAAATTAAGAAAAAACAGCTAAAACAGACAATAACAAACGACGAACAAGGCTTGTTTTTCCGCAAAAGGTTATCCTGGCTGGACTCGCAGTGCAACGGAAAGGTTTCGCTGCAGAAACTCTTGAGTGCCCAAGAGAAGCTGAAGATGAGTGTGGTGTTCGGAGTGGGCTGTTCTTCCAGTGGGTGTCTCTACCTTCTTCCATCCATCTTCGTTCATCAACTTCCATCCATCTATCTCCTTCCATCCATCCATCTCCATCCATCTATCTCCATCCATCTATCTCTTTCCATCCATCTCCATCCATCTATCTTCTTCCATCCATCTCCATTCATCCATCTCCATTCATCCATCTCCATTCATCCAGCTCCATTCATCCACCTCTTTCAATCCACCTTCTTCGATCCACCTCTTTCAATCCACCTCTTTCAATCCACCTCTTTCAATCCACCTCTTTTAATCCACCTCTTTCAATCCACCTTTTTCAATCCACCTTCTTCGATCTACCTCTTTCAATCCACCTCTTTTAATCCACCTTCATTGGTACCATTCTTTACATCCACCTCTTTCCATCCATCCATCAAAATTCTACTTTTTTATTCACTACTCTTCCTTATCAATTTTCTTCTTTTTTTCATTCAGTCATTTTACTGTTTTTATTTATTCATTTTTTCTTGTTAACTTTTTTCAATCATCCATACGTTTTCTCTATCACCTTTCTTTTCACACCTCATCGCACCACCTCCAATTATAAACATCTTTTTTAACTACACCCATCATCACATTCATCCCCCTTTCCCCCTCTTCTCTTTCCCTTCCATTACCCCGCTAAATTCTGAACCCTCTCATACCCCTCCTACTTTCATCCACACCCAATCTTCCATTAGTCTACATTCGCCCGTTTATCTCT
>OX387252.1:4680492-4683755 GCA_947562095.1 Branchellion lobata | reverse complement strand
AGTTCTCTTTTTGTTTCGAGTAAGGCCAGAGCAAGTCCTGTGGTATGGCTGGCTGCAGCTTGAACAGGTGATGGGGGTGATGTCACGTCTGATTGTCTCAGTGCATCCCCGGCACACTGGCCCGGGATTTACCTCGACGTCGCCCGCCCTCAAGAGGAGAGACCGGAGTTACAGGGCGGGATGTGCACCTTCGGCTATTGAAAAAGGGGAGGTGGGAATGGAGGGGGTTTGTAGTTTGTGCCTTCCACAGCACAGCTTGGTCGATGGGTTGGTTGGGTTCGAATGTCGCCACTTGGCGACATCTCGTTGGACACCACGTGAAGGTCCCAATTCTTGTCCAACCGTTGTTGTTGTTGTTGTGGTTGTTGTTGTTGTGGTTGTGTTGTTGTTGTTGTTTATCTTAAGCACCTGAGGATAGTCCTCAGATGCGCTAAAGCTGGTTGTGGAAGGCGCACAAGTTCATCATAGGAGGTCCCGATGTTTGGCAGAAGCGGGCCTTTGCGAAATCTGGGCAATTGAGCCAGAGGTGTTCGGCTGATTCGACCTCTTCCTCACAGATTCAACAGAGGTCTGACTCTGCTTTTCCTGTGAGGTGCAGCCATCGGCGGAGACTTGGGTGGTGTCCGCTTCGGAACCTGACCAGATCCGTCAGTTCTGCCTTGTTAAGGGTGTTCTCCTTGATTTGGTTTGTATTGGTTGTGTACAAGACCATGAAGCGGTGGTGGCTGCTCAAAAGTGGTCTGTCTTCTCGATGAATCACCGCTTTCCTGGTCTTTTGGTCCAAGTGCCGCTCGGCCGGTTGTGGTAGAGTTGAGCCACGCTTGGCTTCTGAGTCCGCCAGCTCATTGCCCCAAAGGTTACAGTGTCCGGGGGCCCAGACGATAAGTAGCTTTTTGGAACGAGTGATTCTGGCGATGGACCGTTGAAGAGTGACAATGATCGGGTCG
The DNA here is from genome assembly GCA_947562095.1 of Branchellion lobata. NCBI lineage: Eukaryota > Metazoa > Annelida > Clitellata > Hirudinida > Piscicolidae > Branchellion > Branchellion lobata. The sequence continues at coordinate 4,682,808 of OX387252.1, read as the reverse complement.
GTTTGGTGTGGGTTGCCTGTGGTTTCCACTAGGGATTCGCAGTCACAGACAATGACCGCCCTGTGCCAATCATTTTCACTCTCTAGTCTTTTCAAAGCAGCTTCTAGCGCTGCTTTTTCCGCCAAGTAGGAAGTACTGCGCACCCCTGTAGGTGCGTGCCAACGCTGGAGGAGTTTTTTGTCTCTGGCTATGATCATGCCAGCCCCACCGTTGCTGGTGCCATCTGTCGTAGAACCATCAGTGTAGATCTGGAGGTCGCTATGACCTACTTCCTCGATGGTTCGTTGGGCTTTTTCCAGTCGGACGATTTGAGGCATCGACTTGCTCGCTGGTGTCATGTAGATGGGGGCTGGGGGTGGGCAATCCCAAAGGGGTGGGAGCCTCGCTTCGCTGGTTTGGTGTAGGAACAACAAATTAAGTTCACTTAAAACAGGCGTGGTCAATCCCCGCCAATCTTTTTTTACCAGTCTTTGAGGAGCTTGTCGGTCCAAAGTCAGTCTCCGGGGGTCAGTGTCAGCCTGTTGTAGCCAACTATCCACCTTAAGAAGTGACAGGGTTTTGTAACTTGCTTACAGTGGGGTGAGATGTGCCTCTTTTAGAACGAATTCTCCAGGGGTCGATCTTAGGTGACCAGTGATGGCTCTAGCTGCGTTCAGCTGGGCACCTTCGAGCTTCCCTAGGTTGGATTTCGATAACCAGGGAGCCCAGGCCTGTGAACCATATTCGGCCAAAGATCTTTGAATGGCGATGTAGATTGTTCTCAACTCTGCTGGTCGCCATCCCCAAGTTGTGCCCCCAAGGGCACGGAGAATATTCGTCCTTTTGGTCATAGCCTGGCACACCTTTTTAGCGTGCTCGCTGAAAGTGAGCTGTCGGTCGTATTGAACGCCTAAAAAGGTAAAAGCCGCTTTGAAGGAAAGGGGTAAACCTCTGATTGTAATATGCGGCTGCCATGACGCTTCAGCTGTGCATAGGCTGAAGAAAGAGACCTCACACTTGTTTGTATCAAGTGTGAAACGAGCATCATCACTCCACTTCACTACCTTGTCAACTTCTTTTTGGAGCTTCTTTGTCATATCTATTTTACTCCTTCCACTGTATGCAATCGCCAGGTCATCGGCATAGGCACTCACGAGGGTTGTGTCTTCAAATTGCATGAGGAGATCATTAATATATATGACGAAGAGCAAGGGGGACAAAACTGATCCTTGTGGGAGACCTTCCTTGAAAGTTCTCGATCGCCCAACCTTGGCATTGACCCTAACGCGGGCTTGTCGGTTCGTCAGCCACGAACTGATCCACACCAGGAAGCGAGCCGGGATACCTAGAAGGTGCATCTTTTGCAGCAGACCTGTTTTCCAGACCCTATCCGAGGCTTTTCTGAAGTCGAACAGGGTCATTCCTGTTCGTAGCCTCTCCGACGACTGGAATCCGTCAGAGATGTGTTGTGATAGGCGGAGGCATTGGTCCACTGTGCTTCGACCCTTCCGGAACCCAGCTTGCTATGGACTCAGCAAGGAATGCTTTTCAAACCACCATGAGAGACGGTTTACGATCATTCTTTCAAGTAGCTTGTAGATCGTTGATGGGAGGGCAATGGGCCGGTAACTGTCTACCGACTGTGGGTCCTTATCTTTTTCGAGAAACGGGATGATGACCGCATCCCGCCAAGACTGAGGGCACCAGCCTTCGAGCCAACTGTGGTTAAGAATTTTTAGTAGTTCTACCTCCACGTTGGCTGGAAGGTGCTTGAGAAGGTCTGGTGCTATTTCATCTGGACCCGCCGCTTTTCCCACTTTGATCTGTTTAAGGGCACTCTGGAGCTCGTCCTGGTGGAAAGCCTGTTCTGGGGTACGTCTAGGGTATCTCAACAGGGATTTCATATCCTGTCGATGTTGCTTGACTGCCAGTCTGCTCACTCGGTCGTTTTTCTTGCTACTAACCTTGGCATACTTTTGTATAAAAGCGTTCGCTTTGGCCTGATCACGGTGGTACAGTCGGCCTTTATATTGCAAGGCCTTTCCCGTTGGCTGTTGCTCATTATTCTTGAAGCCCCGAACTGTTCGCCACACTAACCTCGCTTCTTTTCCCGTTTTTATCTTTTCAAGGTGGTTGCGCCAAGACATGCGCTTTGCTTCTTCCACCTTTTCTGCCACTTCTTTGGATTTCTGCAACCATGCTGTCCGGTTCAAAGCCAGGTTGCGAAGAAGTCGATTGCGCTCTTTCATGAGACACTTGATTTCGTCGTTCATGTAAGGAGTTTCATTTGTCCTAAGAACTCTGAGCGGTATGGTCATTGAGGCTGCTTTCTTCAAA
>OX387252.1:4630492-4667992 GCA_947562095.1 Branchellion lobata | reverse complement strand
CTTGAAACATTCCACCCTTAAAACATCCCACCCTTGAAACATCCCACCCTTGAAACACCCCACCCTTGAAACACCCCACCCTTGAAACACCCCACCCTTGAAACATCCCACCCTTGAAACATCCCACCCTTGAAACACCCCACCCTTGAAACATCCCACCCTTGAAACATCCCACCCTTGAAACACCCCACCCTTGAAACACCCCACCCTTGAAACACCCCACCCTTGAAACATCCCACACTTGAAACATCCCACCCTTGAAACATCCCACCCTTGAAACATCCCACCCTTGAAACATCCCACCCTTGAAACATCCCACCCTTGAAACATCCCACCCTTGAAACATCCCACCCTTGAAACACCCCACCCTTGAAACATCCCACCCTTGAAACACCCCACCTTTGAAACATCCCACCCTTGAAACATCCCACCCTTGAAACATCCCACCCTTGAAACATCCCACCCTTAAAACATCCCACCCTTGAAACATCCCACCCTTGAAACACCCCACCCTTGAAACACCCCACCCTTGAAACATCCCACCCTTGAAACATCCCACCCTTGAAACATCCCACCCTTGAAACACCCCACCCTTGAAACATCCCACCCTTGAAACATCCCACCCTTGAAACATCCCACCCTTGAAACACCCCACCCTTGAAACATCCCACCCTTGAAACACCCCACCCTTGAAACATCCCACCCTTGAATCATCCCACCCTTGAAACATCCCACCCTTGAAACATCCCACCCTTGAAACATCCCACCCTTGAAACATCCCACCCTTGAAACATCCCACCCTTGAAACATCCCACCCTTGAAACATCCCACCCTTGAAACACCCCACCCTTGAAACATCCCACCCTTGAAACACCCCACCTTTGAAACATCCCACCCTTGAAACATCCCACCCTTGAAACATCCCACCCTTGAAACATCCCACCCTTAAAACATCCCACCCTTGAAACATCCCACCCTTGAAACACCCCACCCTTGAAACACCCCACCCTTGAAACATCCCACCCTTGAAACATCCCACCCTTGAAACATCCCACCCTTGAAACACCCCACCCTTGAAACATCCCACCCTTGAAACATCCCACCCTTGAAACATCCCACCCTTGAAACACCCCACCCTTGAAACATCCCACCCTTGAAACACCCCACCCTTGAAACATCCCACCCTTGAAACATCCCACCCTTGAAACACCCCACCCTTGAAACATCCCACCCTTGAAACACCCCACCTTTGAAACATCCCACCCTTGAAACATCCCACCCTTGAAACATCCCACCCTTGAAACATCCCACCCTTAAAACATCCCACCCTTGAAACATCCCACCCTTGAAACACCCCACCCTTGAAACACCCCACCCTTGAAACATCCCACCCTTGAAACATCCCACCCTTGAAACATCCCACCCTTGAAACACCCCACCCTTGAAACATCCCACCCTTGAAACATCCCACCCTTAAAACATCCCACCCTTGAAACATCCCACCCTTGAAACACCCCACCCTTGAAACACCCCACCCTTGAAACATCCCACCCTTGAAACATCCCACCCTTGAAACATCCCACCCTTGAAACACCCCACCCTTGAAACACCCCACCCTTGAAACATCCCACCCTTGAAACACCCCACCCTTGAAACATCCCACCCTTGAATCATCCCACCCTTGAAACATCCCACCCTTGAAACATCCCACCCTTGAAACATCCCACCCTTGAAACATCCCACCCTTGAAACATCCCACCCTTGAAACATCCCACCCTTGAAACATCCCACCCTTGAAACACCCCACCCTTGAAACATCCCACCCTTGAAACACCCCACCTTTGAAACATCCCACCCTTGAAACATCCCACCCTTGAAACATCCCACCCTTGAAACATCCCACCCTTAAAACATCCCACCCTTGAAACATCCCACCCTTGAAACACCCCACCCTTGAAACACCCCACCCTTGAAACATCCCACCCTTGAAACATCCCACCCTTGAAACTGTCCCCACTCAAACGTTCCACCATTTTTCAGTATAATTCAATACAAATACAAACATTATTATAATGGTTTCAATCCTGTAGAGTTTTGAGACCATTTTCATTCTATCATCCCATTCCACCATCAAAACTTCACCATTGTAGGTGGAGACAATAGGGGATGCGTACCTGGTGGTGAGTGGAGTTCCCGTGGTGTGTATGCACCATGCATCTGAAATTGCCGACATGAGCCTTGAAATCAGAGCCGCTGTGTCGACTTTCAAAATTCGGTGATGTTGGAATGTTGTTAATGGTGTGGATGGTGTGGTGTTGATGGTGGGAATGGTGTGGTGGTGATGGTAGTGGTGTTGTTGGTGTAGTGGTGATGGTGGGAATAATGTAGGAGTGATGGTGGTGGGGATGGTGGGAATGATGTTGGGGTCATGGTGAAAATGGTGTGGTGATGATGGTGGTGGTGTTGGTGGTGTGGTGGTGATGGGGGGAATAATGTAGTGGTGATGGTATGGTGTCGATTGTGTGCTGGTGATGGTGGTGGTGTTGGTGTGGTGTTGATTGTGTGATGTGTTGTTGGCGTTGTGGTGATTGTGTTGTGGTTTTGGTGGTGTGGTGGTGATAGTGTGGTTTTTATAGTGGGGATGGTGTGGTGTTAAAAATGTGGCGTTGATGGTGTGGTGTTGCTGGTGGTGTTGCTGGTGGTGTTGAATTTGTGGTGATTGTGTTGTGGTTTTGATGGTGTGATGATGTTTGTAGTGATTTTAATGATTTTGATGGTTTTTTTGTGATTTCGTTGTTATTTTTTTGGTAGCGGTGGGATGTTCGTTATTAAGGCATCAGTTTCGTAGTTTTATTTTTGTGACCAGCACTGGTAGCAGAACTTGGTCAGCGACATACGGTCACTTGTTTATATTTCATGACGGTTAATTGCGTTATTTGAGTCATGGATGCTTGAATGGCTTCACAGACATCGCCCAGACCGACAGTTGAAGATCAGGATAGGTCTTCACAGTGGTCCTGTGGTGGCTGGTTGGTTTTGTTTGAGTTATTTTGACTCCATCTATTTGAGCGCTTTTAAACACAGTGCTAAAAGATCATATTTGATTAGATTAGACCTATCTGACCGGGTATATGATCTATATTAATAGAATCTGTTCAGAGATTTTGTAACGCACGTTATAGCATTTTGCTCAATAAATCTTCATAGACCATGTATCAGTGACCGTGTGTCGTTATCAATAATGAACACAATAATAATAATCACTACCACCCACCACTACCACCACCACCATCACCACCACCACCACCATCACCACCACCACCACCATCACCACCACCACCACCACCACAGGTGTGGTTGGGCAGACAATGCCCAGATACTGCTTGTTTGGAGACACGGTCAACGTGGCCTCCAGGATGGAGTCCCATGGACTGCGTGAGTCTTCTTTATTTCTAGTTTCAAGAATTTTGATTTTCTTTGATAAATTTACCACTATTTATATTTTTCATTATTTTATTTTAATTTTTATTGTTTTTGGTATATATTCTCAATTTATTTTTTAAAATGATATTTTAAAATATTGAAATCATTTTTTTGGAAATTTAAATTATTTTTCGAAGATAATTTCATGGGTTCATTGCTCTTGAACGCTTTTCAATCAGCTTAATAGGACATTCTTATTAGATTATATTACTACTTCAATGTAAATTGTTGGTGATGGAATTTTTTGAAATTGATTTAAAATAGATTTTTAAAATTTATTTTATGCAAAAACTTTTAAATAACGATTTCCTGCAAACAACTTTTTATTTCAAAAAAATACAAATTCTTTTTATTTATTATTATTATAATTTGTTTTTTTTATCTCCCATAACTGCCAACTGGAGACGGATACCTAATAAACATGTCGCGTGCTGATAACTCACATTCTGCACTCCCTTCAACTCCTCCAAATTCTAAAGCCTGCTGGAAAACAGTCAACAATGTCTTGCACAGAGCCCCACCAACTCCCCCACCTCTAACTCTGAAATCCAACAACTTGTCAAATCCTTCAATACTTTCTTTATAAACAAAATTGATCTCATTCACAAATCGCTTCCTGTTTCACTTCCAGCTTCAATTTCCCAATATACTACTCCATCATCTGAATTCACCCACCCTCAACTTTCACAAATGTCACCAGCGACTCTAGATGAAATCAATAAGCTTATCCACTATCTCTCAACAAAATCTTCCCCTCTCGGCTTGATTCCAATTTTCTTAATGAAACGATTTTTTTTCTTTATTGCTCAAACTATCTGCAAGCTGACAAATCTATCGTTCTCTTAGGCAACCTTTTCTACTTCTTATAAAACAGCACAAGTTCCTTCTCTATTAAAAAAGAGCAATCTTGACCCCTCTCAACCTTCAAATTATTGCACCATTTCTAATCTCACCTCCTTTTACAAGCTCATAGGGAGACTCGTTTTCTCCAAAACTATGCCACAGACTCCTTTGTCTTCCATTCATAATCCCTACCAATCTGTTTATCGTAAGCACCACTCAACTGAAACAATGTTTCTGCATGTCACAGATGGTCTCGGTAAAATCTGTGCCAGTGGTCGTGCTGCTGCCTTGGTTACTTTGGATCTATCCGCTGCCTTCGATACTTTTGACCATGAAATTCTCATTGATCGGCTAAAAAACCACATCCATTTCTCTGACCTCACTCTCTCCTGGTTCGGCTCCTTTCTACCTAAACGTAAACAGTTTGTCAAAATGGGCAACTTTTTTTCTGCATCCACCTCCTTAAACGCTGGCGTTGCCCAAAAGTCCTGGTCTACTACTTTTTTCTTTTGACACATCTCCTAATAGTATAATAATTCTGCAACATTACTTGTCTTTCCATCAGTTCGCCGATGATAAGTCTCTTCAGTGAAGTTCTCTATGATAACCTCAATCCCAGTCTTGACACATTATCTGCCTTTGTTCCATTCTAATCAATTGGTTTTTCCAGAGTCATTGGAACTAAACCCCAGCAAAAGTGAATGTATGTTCGTTGACAGTCCTGCTTTGCTGTCCAAGTCTAACCTTCCTAGTGTTATTACCCCGGGTAACACTAATTTCAGGATCTATTCAAAAAGCACACTTCTTGGTGCTACTCTCGACTCTAATCTCAACTTTAGTCACTCTGTCTTGCGCACCATCCAAACGTCAAATTTTCACATACAGACCTCAGAACAGGTACATCAATGTCTGCCCCTACCTACTACAGTTACGCTCAGTCTCATTAGTCATCTAAAAATTGGAATATTTCAACTCCCTTATTTGTGGTCTTCCAGCAAACGTCCTTTCTAATTTGTGATCTTTTCAAAACCATGCCGCCAAAAATGTTCTTCAAGCCGACTACTTCAGTTCTTCTCGCGACTGCCTTGATCACTTGCACTGGTTACCAGTTGCCCGAAAGTCTAAATTCAAATTGATGTGGCTTGTAGCAAACATCCTTACCACTGGTCAACCAGTTTACTTACTTGAACTTCTCTACGTTCGACATCCACATGAATCATTTAGATCCTCTCAATCAGGCTTCTTGTTGCATCAGCCAGTTTCATCAAACCTCTTAGCTCATCGATCTTTTTTCCATACTGCCCTTAACCTATAGAATTTTTTTCCACACAACCTCCGCTTGTCAACCATGTTGTTGAACTTCCGTAAACTACTAAAAACTCACTTTTACCAAGACCTCTCCCTAATTTAATCCTTGCTTGATCCTGAGCGCCTGTGAGGCAACCTAGTTCGATACTGTGCGCTATAACAAATTGTACATTCATTCACATTTTTTCTGATTCCTTATGCTTTTTCTTCTTCAGCTCTAAAGATCCACTTGAGTGCTGATGCATACAGGTACCTGGAAAACTCCAACGAAGGATACTTCCTGGAGTTGAGGGGCGAGACTGAGATTAAGGTGAAAGTGGTGTTCACGTGGTAGATTGTTGTGAAATGGTGGATGGTGGTAAAGCGGTAGGTGGTGGTGGAGCAGTAGGTGGTGGGGGAATGCTGGTTGATAATAGAGTCGGCAGATAAATATGAAAATAAGGGTTGGAAAAAAAGGAAGAGTATAAAAATTTAAAAACACAAATATGAATATGTATGCAAAGATGTTTCCAAAGATTGATCTTAGGTAAATTAATCAAAACAATTTTATAGCGCTGTTTCAAAAATTGATTACATGGATGGTTTCATAAAATATTTAACGACAGGGAAAAGGCAAACAGCTGACTTATTGGCTGGAAGGAAGAGACAAGAAAATCGTCAGAATCAGAGACCAAATAGACAAAGTTACCAACAACTCTAGTTACAAGAGCAATGCCACCAAGGATAGCAACCAAATTGAGCAATCGAATGTTCTCTCTTCAAGTGTCAATGTTCCTACTAGACCAAACTTCTCTTAACTAGTGAGAAATAAAAATAGTGATAGATAGAAAATTATTAAAAAATGAAAACTGAGTAGAAATTATATATGAAAAAAACTTTAAAGTTTAAAAAACGATTCGCAATATCCGCACTCTTGCACTTGATTCAGTTATAGACATCTCTTAATTCTCACTTCTTTCAATTATTTGGTAGGAATGTTTGCATTTTAATTGATTGTGTAGATTGTGACTGTTGGGCTCCAACTTTATAAAGATATTTGGCAGCCACGTTTGATGTCGTTTCTATTTGAATTTTAAAAGAATCTTTTTTAGAGTTAATCAAATAAATAGTTTTAAAAAATTATTTTTGTTATTGTCTTTATTAGATCAAGTCCAGACATACGCTGGAAATGGAACAAAACATGGCGAACAATCGAACTGAGAATGAGAAAAATTAAAGTTTACCAGAACTGAATGTTATCAGTCATAAAGTCAGCATTGGACATAGAACAAACGGCAAAAGAAAAAAATTGTAAAAAAAAAGTTCAAATTAAAAACTATAATGAACAACTCGCTACAGAAAAAGTTTAAATTTTTTTTTCTTATTAATAAATTTGACGTAAAAATTTCCAAACTGAGTAATATCGTTTTCAATTTATTTTGTATGTCTATAACATAAAAAATAAATTGTACATTATCAACTAAAGACCAGCTTCAAGTGGTTTGAAATTCTCATAAAGTAACAACTACAAATATTGTACTATAATATTATTTATATATGCAAAAAAATAATTAAGACAAAATCGACCTAACATAATAAATTATTGAATTTCTTTAGTCCTTATTAATTTTATTCACTTTTATATAATTATCAATTTTAAAGTGATAACAGTAAAAGAGGAATAGATAAGATATGATATATGTTATATATATATGTTCAGTAAGAAAAATTAGGTTTTTAACGTGACCTTTATGCCAATTTACCTCGTATGACTGCCGGTTCACGTTTTGAGAGGCGTTGAAAATTTTGGAAGCAAGTTTTCAATATTTTACAAAAATTACAAAATAAAATTTAAAAATACTAAAAACTTTTTAACCGATTTTCATAATGGATGAAAAATTAAATTCGAGTACCAAGGTGCTTGGTTACGAGACAAACTTGTTTTCGTTTGAAAAGAATTTTGATCCAGATGCTTTCCATGTCTGGACAGTGAAGAACTGGGATCGTACCATCACATACTCCATCATCTACGTCATCGCCATTTTCACTACCCAGTACTTCATGAAAGAAAGGCGAAAGTTTGAGCTACGAGGACCGCTGATATGTTGGAGCGGAATACTGGCAATATTCAGCATGGCAGGGGCTGTGAGAACTCTTCCTGAATTGTTGAACGTGTTGAACAACGAGGGGTGGTACCCATCTATGTGCAACCCTTCCTACTTCCGCTCAGACCCAACCTCTTTTTGGGCCTTTATGTTTGTAGTATCAAAGGTGTACGAACTCGGTGACACAATTTTTATTGTGCTTACCAAGAAGCCTCTGATCTTCCTTCACTGGTATCACCACATCAGTGTGATGGTGTATGTGTGGTACAGCTATACTGATCACACTGCACCCGGCCGTTGGTTCATGGTGATGAACTACATTGTACACTCTTTCATGTACACTTATTACATGCTCCGAGCCATGAAGTTTCAGGTGCCACGGTTTGTGAATGTGTGCATAACAACCATGCAAATTATTCAGATGGTCATGGGTATGGTGGTCAACTATTCTGTCTATATGGCCAAAGTGAAGGGGCTTCCGTGCAACCAGACAGATTTCAATCTGACCCTCTGTTCCCTCATGTACTTCAGCTACTTTTATCTCTTCTCCCAGTTCTTCTACAACACCTACCTGAAAGCCAAGCCAGTGGAAGGGAAGAAGGCAAAGTGATTGAACTTTCTTTCATATTTTTTCAATTTCATTTGGCATTCAGTGTATATGCAATCAATAAGTATTCTTTAAAATTGTTTTGAAGTTCATTCAGCTTTACTTAATTATGAGTACATTTATTTCTCAAAATTTATTTCACAAAATCCTATAGGGGTTTTGCTGATGCAATTGTTTTCAATTTATTATTTATGTTGAAAATTGTTTAGGTGGTGAATTTCAAATCTCCGCTTTTTTGTTAACCCTTGTTCTTGTTACATTCCTTACTAATACTTATTCATGCTTAAAAATTTTAACCATTTTCCTCTTACATGTGGAACAAAGTTTATTTTCCTTGGCTTTTTATTTTCGCAATTAAAGCTCATTTGTTGAATATTAAATTTTTTTAAATTAATTCTTGGCTTTCATCATTGTTCGAATATAGCTCATGATCCCAAAAGCATTCTCCGCGTGTGTTATTTATTTTGCGTTTCTCCTGTGCTTTCCTTCTCAATACCAGTGACTTGTAGCATTATTATCTTATTGCGCGTATATTCTTTGTGTACTTAACATTTAACAATGCACTTACAAATATTCATGTTTGCATGAATTAAGTTTAAAAAAATTCTTTCGTATCTTTGTCATTTTACTCGTGCGTTATCATGATATTGAAAGTTCAAAATTTCAGATAACTTTAATCATGCACCTTTTCAACTTTGACCGCCAAATAGTCTAAATTTAGATGCTATTTTTGGTCGACTTATTCCTTTTAACCCCTATTATCGTCCTATTGTAAATAAATACCATGCCAACGTTCTCCACTCTTATTTACTGACATGAGATAGGTAGCCCTTACGATTGTGGTAGTGTTTGCTATTTTTTCTAGCTTTGAATAATTTTAGTCAATAACATTTTATTTAAATAATTTTATTTAAATTTAATATAAAATTCTTGTTTTAAGTTTATTGAAAATTCATTTGTCTCCATTTTCTTTACTAACAACGTTCTCCAAGAAAGCCATTCACCGCAATGTTTGCATTGTTTTGACTAATTTTGCAACTTTCAATAAACACATCGATCCATTCTTGATTGCTTCTCCTCCATCGATCGCCTTAGCCATGCATGATAACGCAACCGGCCCTTCAAACACACCTGTCGTTCGCTACAGCGGAAGATTCCATTCTAGCCATTTTTTACACCCACTTCGTCAACCTATCAATTCTTATCAATTATTCAAAATATAAGTTACACTACGTGAGAAACCCAACTTATCTTTTCCCCAATCTTGTCCTCGTGTCACAGGGTGAATTATATGATTATAAGACGAACTATTTATCCAAAAAAGGATTCCAAGGCCTGAATGAAGGACGAGATAAATGAAAGGCAGATATAGCGTCCAAAGTACGCCAACCTCCTCTTTCAACTCAGAGCAAACATTCTTTATTTTCAGTTTACTTTTAAGTGAACATTATAGTAATTTGTGCCACCAAACGTCACACGGTGTAAAAGATGTTGAAAAATATAATAGTAATATCAATAAGAGCAATAAAAATAATAAATATTCCGGAAGGGATAGAAAATATATTGGAAATAATAAAAATTATGTTGGACATGATAATGTTGACGCATATAATAAGGACGAATACGAGAGAGAATAAAGTATCACACAATAAAGAATTGAAAAAGCTCGTAGTTATTGACTTTTGAGTTTACTTTAAAAACGTGGTCCTTTGATGAATTGGTCTCTTTGCAAACACTAAGCGGTTTTTCAAAGCATATTTCACTGGTCTTCAGAATCAAATTTGGATTATTTTAATTAAAAAAATTTCCAACTAAATTCAACGTTATTGTTTTTTCAAATAAAAAAAATTTAATACTGGTCATATGGTGTCGAATTCTAATTAAGTTTTTCTGAATTCAAACAGTTTTTATAAACCTAAACTCAATTCTAAAGTTGTATACTTCAAACTCAATCTATATATTAATATTTTAATTTATATTTTAATATTTTTTTGTAGTTCGACTATTTGCCCTTTTTTGTTACATTTTTGGATTTCCGGTTTCGCAAAGCCGTTGCTTTAATTTTCTTTATTTAAACTTTTTTTATTAACTATTTGAAATTAAAACTTTCAAATATTAGTTATAAATAAGTTAATTTACATAAGAGTTATAGTGTTTGCCGATTACGAAGATTTTGAAAAGATTTTAAAGAGATTTCTCGTTTGAAATACAGACATTGCAGTGAAATCGTCAACCAACGCCTACATAAATACTGTTTGCCAAATTACTCAACAAGAAAGTAAACAAGTGTTGAAAAGCATTGCAAAAATTTGTGGTATCTTGACGGACTTGTGAATTAGAGAGATTGCTGAAGAAGAAAAAGACATTGCTGTAAAATCGTCAACCAATCGGCTACAAGAATACCGTTGGCGAATTTAAAAAACAAGAAAGTGAGCGAGTGTTGAAAGCATTGCAAGAAATTGTGGTATCCAGACAAACTTCCTTGTGAATATAAGAAATAGCTGGAAAATAAAAAGAAAAAATGAAATAACTTGAAATAACTCTTCAATAGTTATGTTATGTGGTTTTAAGATATGATTCAATTCTCAAATTTTAAGACTCATTTATTCGAGTTAATAGACAATTCTGCTTCTGAATTTCTTAGAACCTTTTAACATTCCGTTTTTGGTTAATTTGATGAAACATTCTTTAGTAGTCATTCAATATAAACTATGACCCAATTCTAAATTTTGAGATTTATAAATTTGATTTTGTAGTCAATTTTTGATTGATTTTAATTTTTTTTCTTTCATTTGATTAGAATAGATTAGATTTTATGACATTCAGTTATTGCTGATTTTTTTTCTTTTTTTTGATTGTTCACCATGTTTTGTGCCATTTTCAGCGTTTGTCTGAATTTGTTTCCATAAAGACTATAAACAAAAATTCCAGCGTCTGTCTGGACTTGATCTAATAAGGACTATAAAAAAATCTAAAATAGTTTTGCAATTAATTTAAAAGCGCCCCTAAAAACATTTTGAATCTCACGTTACCGACTTTTTCAAAAATCACACGGCTTCTCTTCCTCAAAACCTTAAAACCCCTCCCATCTTTTACAACACAACTATAACAAACTTGGTACATTAATAAGAGTCACATACAGCTTATCAAAGTTGCATCAAATCTGCAACTCATTCTCACACCTAAAATCACAAAATCAATCAGGGACCAACTCTTCAAACACAGAATATGGAGACCTGGATCGAACAAAAACAACAAGAAGTCATCCAATCCAGTCTGCTTTGGGATGCTCAGCACTAGACCAGCAGTACAAAAAGCTGTTCTTTTTTTTTAGCCTTTGTCAAAAAAATCCAGACAGACGCTAGAATTTTTTTCATAGTCTTTATGGAATCAAGTCCAGACAAACGCTGGAAATGGCACAAAACATGATGAACAATCAAAATAAAAGAAAACATTAAAACCAACAATAACTGAAAGTCATAAGAATTGTCAATTGTCTGTTGCAAGAGATCAAAAACTGACTAGAATCAAATTTATGAATTTCAAAAGTTTTGATTGAATCATAGTTTATATTGAATGACTATTGAATAATGTTTCATCAAATTAACCTGAACTGGAATGTTAAAAGGTTCTTAGAAATTCAAAAGCAGAATTCTCTATTATGTCAAAATAATGATTCTAAAAAGTTGAGAATTGAATCATCTCTTAAAACCACATAACATAACTATTTGAAAGCTTTTTTTCTTCTATATTCCTTCTCAGCCATTTCTCATATTCAAAGGAAAGTCTGTCTGGATACCACAATTCCTTGCAATGCTCTCAACATTCACTCACTTTCTTGTTTTTTAAGTTCACAAATGGTATTTTTGTAGCCGATTGGTTGACGATTTTACTGCAATGTTTTTTTCCTCCCTAGCCGTTTATCATATTCACAAGTCAGTTTCCGGTTTCTCGTAAGCGTTTATAGCCGTTACTTTAATTTACTTTATTCAAACTATTGACTATTTAAAATTCAAAGTTTCGAATATTAATTATAAATAAGTTAATTTATCGAATAGTTGTAGTTTTTGCTGATTGCGAAGATTTTGAAAAGATTTTTAAAAGATTGCTAAATCTTCCATTTTTTTATTGAAACACAACATTGCCGTGAAATCGTCAGCCAGCGCCTGCATAAATACCGTTTGCTAACTTAAAAAACAAGAAAGTGAGCGAGTGTTGAAAGCATTGCAAAGGGTTTTGATATCCAGACAGACTTTCCTGTGAATATGAGAAATGGCTGAAGAGTAAAATAGAAGTAAATTTTTTTCCAATAGTTATATTATGTGGTTTTAAGATAGGATTCAATTCTCAACTTTTAAGAATGATTAAATTGACTTAATAGAGAATTCTGCCTTCAAATTTCTTGAAACTTTTTAACATTCCATTTTGGTTAATTTGATGTCATTCCATCATCCTAAAATAAAATCAATATTTGCATCTCTTGATGAACGCTTGTTCTCAAGAGTTACCAATCACCTGCACCATGTCCTCCATCAGATCCTCCCACCTGGCAAGTCTACATCCCGTGATATGCGTTTGTTGTCAGTTCAATGCTGACTTTTATGACTGACGACATTCTGTTCTCGTAGATTTCAATGTTTTCTTTTTTAGTTCGATTTTTCGCCGCGTTTTTGTAACATTTACAGCGTATGTCTGGACTTGATCTAATAAAGACTATAAAAAATAAATTAATTTCAAAAATTTATAATTGAGTCATAGCTCATATTCAAGGCTAATTTAATCTAATCAAATCATTTTTATAGCGCTGATTCCAAACTGTTCCATAGCGCTCAAGAAGACTATTGAAGAATGTTTCATCAAATTAACCAAAATTGTAATGTTACAATGAATCTAAGAACTTCTAGAAAAAAATGGTCTATGGCTGAGAATTGAATCATAACTCGAAATTTCGCAATATAACTATTGAAAAATTTTATTCAAAATAATTCTTTTTTTTCTAATTTCTTTTTCAGCCATTTCTCATATTCACAGGGAAGTCTGTCTGGATACCACAATTCCTTGCAATCCTTTCAACACTCGCTTACTTTCTCTTTGAGTAAGTTGGCAAACCGTAATCATGTAGACGATTGTTTGAAGATTTCAATGCGATGCTTCTAGTTCAAACAAGGTAATGGCAGATTCGGCCATTTAAAAAAAGTATTTTCAAAATTTTCGTAACCAGCAGAACTATAACTCTTACATAAATTCAATTTTGAAACTCAAAATTTTAAATAGTCAATAAAAATAGTTTAAAGTAAAAACGATACAAACCGAAATAGACAAATGGCGAGAGAAAAGTTTTAAGAGTATTAAACACAATGGAATATTGATTTAAAACAATAAATCAATTGATAAATCAGAAAAAAGTGATTAAAATAGTTAAATTTGAGAAATGAAAACTCAGCGGCAATAACTGGCATCACGTTGACAAAGAATACATAGAATCTAAGTCTAGCTTCACTTGACTTGTCAGCAGCTTTCGACGCTCTTGATCACAATATATTGATTGATCGCCTCAATTTCGAGTTTAACATTGAAGGCTTGGCCTTGTAGTGGTTAGAGTCATATGTCACAAGAAAAAAGCAATTCGTCGAACTTGGTACTCATATCTCCTCTACATTCTCCATTGAGCATGGTGTTCCACAAGGATCAGTCCTTGGACCATTACTTTTCATAACATACGTCTCACCCATTGACAGTATTTTCAATCATTCTAGCCTAACCTATCATCAATATGCAGAAGATACCCAAATTCCTCAAAAGTCAATTCTTACAACCCCTTGAACACTACAAAACACTCACCGACTACATCAAAATAGTCGAAAGATAGTTTCTACAAACAAACTACAACCAAACACTTCCAAGACTGAAATTATCAAACTTGGTGCCTCACAACAATACAATACAATATAATACAATACAAACACGAATATTATTATAGTGGCATTCACCCCGTAGAGTTTCGAGGCGACATATACAATATAATATAATTATATTGAGTGGCCTCGAAACTCTACGGGTTAATGCCACTATAATAATATTCATGTTTGTATTGCATTTTATTATATTCTGAGAGTAGAAATTAATTGATATTATGTTTTAATTAAAGATTACTACTGTTATTATAATTATTAGTAGTATTAGTTAGTGGTAATAGTTAGTAGTATTAGTTAGTGGTATTAGTTAGTAGTATAAGTTAGTGCCAAGGTCATTAGTTTCAATAAAATAATTGGTTGTGGTTGGAAGACAACTCAAGAGACTGTCTAGCATTTTAAACATCGACATTTGCTCCTCCACCACCAACATCAATAGAACGCTCAAGGTCCTCGGCATCACCATTGACGATAAACTATCATTAAATAAGCACATAACGCCTGTCATTCACTTCTCTAACTATCATCTTCGTGCCATCTCTCACATTCGTTCATTCCTCATAAATGACCTCAACCCTGACCCGCTGTTTAGTCATCAGTAGGCTGGACTACTGCAACTCTATGTTGTACAACATAACAGCACCAACAAACCTGTCTAAAGCGAGTAATGAACAAAGCAGCTAGGGTTGTACTAAAAATTGACACACCCGACCAGTACTCCATCATTCTTCAAAAAGCTTCCTTAATCAACTTCATTGGCTTCCGGTGCAATCAAAAATAACTTTCAAGATTACATTGTTAATTTTCAAATCTCTATCAACCTCCTCGCCAGCCTATTCAAGTAATCTCATCCAACAAAAGCCAAATACCAAAATACTCCGTTCTTCTACTGCCCCACTCCTCAAGCAATAATCTACCCCAAACAACCTATCAAAACGAGCTTTCAGAAATGCTTTTTCTACAATCTGGAATTTCCTAACTAACGATAAGAAATTCAATTTTTATGCGTTGCAAACGTGATGCCAGTTGTTGCCGCTGAGTTTTCATTCCTCAAATTTAACTATTTTAATCATTTTTTCAATTGATTTATTGTTTTAAATTAATATTTCATTGTGTTTAATATTTGTTAAACTTTTGCTCTCGCGATTTCTTCCTTTCGTAGCTTCAATGCCGACTTTTATGACTGATAACACTCTGTTTTCCTATATTTCAATGTTTTCTTTTTTATTTCGACTATTCGCCGTGTTTTTGTAACATTTCCAGCGTACGTCTTGATCTAATAAAGACTACAATAAAAAAAATTATTTCAAATCCAAACTTAAAACATAATTATTCAAACTAGCCTATCCTCTTTATTACCCGATTTGTCCTAAAGACTGAACGAAGGCGCCTCAGTTGCATGCTTTCGCTCTTCACAAATTGAATTTATTATTTTTATTAAAATAATTTCTGAAACTATTAACTTAACTTAGTATTGATTAGTATTGGTTAGAACGAGTTTTGCAAGTTTGGTTCAACATCAAGGTTTGGTTTAATGAATTAGTAGGCAAGGGGCGTTGGAAGAGACGATGAATGGTGGTGCGATGTTGAAAAATAACGATGAAGCTAGTTTGCTTTCAGCAGCGTGCAGACTACTATTAAAAACTATGTGAAAGTAAAGGAGAATGCTTGAAGGAGGAGATCTTTCAGTCTTTCTTCTTGTTCGACATGGCTTCGTCAATGGCGGCCAACCTCTCGAGAAGGGGAGGATGGGAGAAGTTGAAGAGAGAGTAGAGTGGGTCGGTGACCGGGAAACTAAGGTTGTCCTTGTTCAACTTCACCAACGCCTGCTTCAGCATCACGCCCCTGTTTAAAGAAACTGCAAAAAAGTCAGCCTGGAACTCATATCGCCTGCTCAACATGGTCATAAGGAATGCACATACCTGTGTTTGGGTGTGTGCGTGTGTGATGGCGCTTATTGGATGAACAAAATAATTTATGAATGTAAAATTTGTTTTAACGCAGTTTGCAAAGTAGGTTGCCTCAAAGGCGCTTAATAAGAATATAAATGGAGATTTTTCAATTTTTCTTTCTCATCATTACAACTCGTCAAGCACTCGACAACGTACAAGCACTTGAAGATGAACAAACAACAAAACAAAATACAGCGAAAAAGATTAACAACATTTCATGATACAACATTTTGATCAAACATATTACGATATAATGTATTACCGAACAAAGCATACGTTCTTAGTGTATTGTATTATATCATGGTTTAAACAGATTTTTAAAAACCTAAATTAAATTCTAAAGTTTTATATTTCAAATTTAGTCTGAAATAGTTTTGCAATTAATTTAAAAGCACCCCTACAAACATTTTGAAGTTCACGTTACCGACTTTTTCAAAAATTACACGGCTTCTCTTCCTCAAAACCTTAAAACCCCTCCCATCTTTTACAACACAACTATAACAAACTTGGTACATTAATAAGAGTCACATACAGCTTATCAAAGTTGCATCAAATCTGCAACTCATTCTCACACCTAAAATCACAAAATCAATCAGGGACCAACTCTTCAAACACAGAATATGGAGACCTGGATCGAACAAAAACAACAAGAAGTCATCCAATCCAGTCTGCTTTGGGGTGCTCAACACTAGACCAGCAGTCCACAAAGCAGCTCTTCTTCGTCAGACAATAAAAGAGCACAGATTCGATTTTCTTGCTCTTGCGGAAACATGGATCAAGTCGGACGCACCTGATAATGCTGCCAAAGAGTTCACTGCCATTCATCAACAGAGGCAGCTATGATGACGGGAGAGGCGGAGATATTGTCTTAATTTACAAAAATCACATAAGGTGCATCAAGAATGAGAGTAATACAACAACAACAGGATATACTAAAAAACACATTAAACCCTTTCATGTCATAATAATATACAGACAACTCAGCTGCTCTATGTCAGCCTTCATCGAAGACTTTGGCAAGCTAATTGATAATTAAATCAAAGTATTCAACAATATATTAACATGGAGTGATTTCAACGCCTCCAGTTCCTAAGACCCACCAGAGCCATCCATTGATGCCAAACTCCAGGAACAACTTGAAGAGAACTCCCTCACTCAACACATCAGTACGTCAACACAGGAAAAATGTCATATCCTTGACCTTCTCATTTCAAACAAACATCAATATATAATGCACACAACCTTTGTACATCCCGCATGTTTCTCCAACCATCATCTCATCACCTCATCGAACTCCCTCCATAAAATTGATGGCAAACTAAAAACAATTCAATATAAAAACCTAAATAAAACAAACTGGGAACTTTTTAATGGTGACCTTAACAAGTCTTCACTCCTCGATTTTAACACTACCTCCACTACTGAACCAAACGATAGTCACTCTCCAATCATGCTCCCATTCACACAAGAACTATCAGACAGTCACCCATCATAAAACATTAACTCCCATATGAAGCACTAGAAGCTAGACGTTTCAGAAGGAAATGGGGAAGAGGTATTTTAGAACCTTGTCACTGAAAGACAAAGTTGCCTGTAATGGGGCTGAACTAAAAGCTAAAACCTGATTACGTCATTAAGGGTTTTTCAATTCAGAATGAGTTGGAAAGCTCATCCAAGAATCCACAGAGTCCCTGAAAGAACCTCAGCAGCCTCCTCACTCGTGAAAAACGTCAACACCCCAGCTGTGCTGAGTGTGCTGTTGTACAATCTTTCAAAAACTATTTTCTTAATAAAGTTTGAAATACACACAATAACACTGATTAAAAGCTTGAAAAGTGTAACTCCACTTGATATAGAAAGAATCAACAAAGTTGCTGCAGGAAGGCATCACCACTCGACCAATTCCCCCATCAAGTTCTCATCAACTGCATTGGACCCCTCTCAATAGTTATTGCTAACTTATCCTTCCAAGAAGGAATTTTTTCAACATGTATAAAACAGCCCAAATCACTCCACTTTCTAAAGAAGCCAACCTCTATTCCACTTCTCCATCTAACTACAGACCAATATCAAACCTTCCAACTATTTCCAAAATCATTGAAAGAGCTATTCTAATGCATTTTCAAACACAAATCACCAACAACCAAAATCACACCAGTCATCAACCTGCATATCGACCCAACCATTCCACTGAAACAGCCCTTCTTCACGTTCTTGATGGTGTGTATCAAGGCTGTGATGACAAAACTGCTTCAATTCCAACTTCACTAGACTTGTCAGCATCTTTCGATACTCTTACACGCAATATATTGATTGATCGCCTCACTTTGAGTTTGGCATCACTTGGTACTTCACAACAACTCAAGAGACTGTCTAGCATTTTAAACATCAACATTTGCTCCTCCACCACCAACATCAATAGAACGCTCAAGGTCCTCGGCATCACCATTGACGATAAACTATCATTAAATAAGCACATAACGCCTGTCATTCACTCTTCTATCATCTTCGTGCCATCTCTCACAATCGTTCATTCCTCACAAATGACCTCAACCCTGACCCGCTGTTTAGTAATCCGTAGGCTGGACTACTGCAACTCTATGTTGTACAACATAACAGCACCAACAAACCTGTCTAAAGCGAGTAATGAACAAAGCAGCTAGGGTTGTACTAAACATTGACACACCCGACCAGTACTCCATCATTCTTCAAAAAGCTTCCTTAATCAACTTCATTGGCTTCCGGTGCAATCAAAAATAACTTTCAAGATTACATTGCTAATTTTTAAATCTCTATCAACCTCCTCGCCAGCCTATTCAAGTAATCTCATCCAACAAAAGCCAAACACCAAAATACTCCGTTCTTTTACTTCTCCACTCCTCAAGCAACAACTACCACAAATCAAAACGAGCTTTCAGAAATGCTTCTTCTTCTATCTGGAACTCTCTACCACCAACGATTCCATTTCAATTTCTTATTTTAAATTTTAACTTAAAAATTATTTATTTAAACCAGCTTATAATCTTTAATAGCTGATTTGTCTTGAAGACTGAAAGGGGGCGCCTCAGTTGCTTTTTTTGGCGCTTTACAAATTGATTTATTAATTATTATTATTAACATTAATATCGTAAAAATCTTGATGTATTGTATCGTATTATCTTGGTGTATTATATTGTATTGGCGTACACACCTTGGTATATTATATTGCATAAGCGTACACATCTCAGTGTATTTTATTGTGTTAGCGTACACATCTCAGCGTATTTTATTGTGTTAGCGTACAAATCTCAGCGTATTTTATTGTGTTAGCGTACAAATCTCAGCGTATTTTATTGTGTTAGCGTACAAATCTCAGCGTATTTTATTGTGTTAGCGTACACATCTCAGCGTATTTTATTGTGTTAGCGTACACATCTCAGCGTATTTTATTGTGTTAGCGTACACATCTCAGCGTATTTTATTGTGTTAGCGTACACATCTCAGCGTATTTTATTGTGTTAGCGTACACATCTCAGCGTATTTTATTGTGTTAGCGTACACATCTCAGCGTATTTTATTGTGTTAGCGTACAAATCTCAGCGTATTTTATTGTGTTAGCGTACACATCTCAGCGTATTTTATTGTGTTAGCGTACAAATCTCAGCGTATTTTATTGTGTTAGCGTACACATCTCAGCGTATTTTATTGTGTTAGCGTACACATCTCAGCGTATTTTATTGTGTTAGCGTACACATCTCGGTGTAGTGTATTGTACCTCTTGGTACGGACTAAGAAGAAATTGGAAGATGATGAGGAGGCCGATGGAGGTTGGTCTGGAGGTGGTGAAGCCGAAGGAGTCGTAGAGTAGTTGGTTGGAGGAGAAGAGAGCAAATAGCATGAACATGAAGAAGAGGTTGACCTGCGATGGATGATGATGATGATAATGATGGTGATGAAAATTATGAAGATGAAGATTGTTCCGAAAATGATGATAATGATGGCTTTAGCAATGATGATAATGACAATGATGAACATAAAAGCTCATTATTATTCCATGGTTAACCTGCGAGATGATTATATTCTTGAGCACGTGGTTGAGTTTCCAGTGACCTAGTTCGTGACCCAAAATGGCCAGAACCTCTTCTACGTTGCAACCCACTTTCCTGCTTTTCGAGGCGCATTCGTTCTTCTCTTCGTCCTTTTTGATTTTATCAGAATCTTCTTTATTATCTTTATTTCCGTCTTTCTTATCGGCGTCTTTGTTGGTCTGGACCTCCTGAGCCTTGAGAAGAGATTCCTCGAGGAGGGTGTCAAAGAGGACAATGCGCTTGTTGTTGAAGAAGCCGTAGAAATAGGCGTTGCTGTGCGAAGACCGCTTCGAACCTGCCGTGATGACGAATCTAGTGAAAAGAATATATTATACTTAGTTATAAGTGAAAATGTTACTTTAATTCATTACTATTGTTATATGTTTATTATTACTAGTGTTATATATTTATTACTAATATTTATTATTATTATTATTATTATTATTAGTATTATTACTATTATTATTATTATTATTGTTCTTGTTTACACGTCAAATGACTCTTAAAAATAAACTATTGAAATTATTAAGTCGTAAAATGATTAAAAAACGTAATATTCATAAAAAAACTGAATGATAACAATAACTGGGAAAAAAACTATTATTGATAATACTATTTATTATATTCAATAAATTTTAATTTTGTAATAATAATTAAGATACAACTAAACAACAACGATGATCATTTCCACATGAAGTTAATGCTATGTTTTTAAATCACTATTTCTGGTTAGTAATTAATAGCGGAGCGCTGTACAAATATACTAATTATCATCAGCACTATACAAATGTTTTAATCATAATTAATGAGTATTTTAAGCGATAAAAAAAAGGAAAAAACAGCCACACAAACAAACATCCACCAAGAAACACCCACACAAACAAACATCCACACAAACAAAAATCCACCAAGAAACACTCGCAGCCACCCAAGCACCTTCGACGATGTACAGCTTGGTGAGAGGGAAATGGATGGAATGAGCAAGGGCTTCGATCTGACTCCTCAAGTGGCCCTCTGGCAGCGCTGTGAACTTGTCAAACAAGGGCGCTATGTACTCCATGTACACCGACATCAACACCTATTGTGTGTACGTGTGGATACTAATACTAGTGGTAGTAGTACTAGTGAAAAAAAAAAAATAATGATAATATTAATACTGATAATAATGTTATAAATATAAATACCAATATAAACAATGAAAATAACAATGCTAATAGTATTCAAAAGGTTATTGATAAAAATAATACCACTAATAACAATAATAATAATAAAGAGAGAGCTGGATGGGCACGAACCACAGTGGTGAGGGCGCAGAAGAGCCAGGCATACAAGAAGAAGTAGGTGCCCCCGATCTTGATGATGTAGATGAGGAGGAGGGAGATGGGGATGAGGAGGAGTAACGATACAATCAACTTCTTGAAGGTGTCCTTGAAGAAGAAGCCTAGAGTCTGCAAGGTTGGGTGGTGAATTGATGATGGCCAAATGATGGAAAGATGGGTGGAAGATTGATGGTGGCTGAATGGTGGAAAAATTGGTGGAGTAATGGTGGTTGAGTGGTGGGAGAATGGGTGAAGTGATGGTGGGATAATGGTGGAAGAAAGGGTTGAGAAATAATGAGTGAATGGATGAATTATTTATTAATACGCAAATTCATGAATGATGATGATGATAGTCATCATCATCATCATCATCATCCTCATCATCATCATTATCATCATCATCACCATCACCATCATCAGCAGCACACCTGTTTATTGAATCCATGCCTCTCCTCAATCACGAAAACGCTGTACAAACTCCAGGGCAGAGAAAGCACCAGGCTGATGAGGCTGTAGTAGACGCTGCAAGAGATGATGTTCAGGAACTGTAAGAAGGAGGAAGAAGTGTTAAATGAATATAACTAATAAAAATAAAAATACTATGATGAAAATAACAGTAATAAAAAAAATAAAAATACTATGAATAAAAAAATGAATAAAAAAATGAATAATTAGAAAATAAATAATCAAAACTATAGAAGTAAAAATAAAAAAAATTGAGTAATTAAATGAGAAAAACAACTTAATAAATGTTAATAAATAAATTGTCATTCAATGATACTCATTTTATTTAAAACGAATGAAAAAACAAAGAGATGGAAGAGATTGGAGGTTACTTCATTTTTAGGGTTGTAGCCAAAATTGTCAGTTGTTCTCTCCGACAGAGTCCACAAGTATCGGTAGAAATAGAACCACAACATCACCTATGGTTGTATCATATTTTGAATGAATGATGTACAATATGCACAGTTTGCAAGCTAGGTGGTCTCAGAGATGCTCAAGTGGAAAAAACTTGGATTGTATCACATCTTCAGTGAAAGGGACTATAGCTGTATGAAGTCAAAAGTGAAAGTTCAAATCTGGAGAATATAAAAGTCACAATTTTTATGCAATTTTGAACCATGAACATAAGATCCTCTTTGAAGTGATATTTAATTTTAAAAAAAGAGTACTTTAGAATTTTTAGTGTTAAGTTGAAAATAATGTGATTTAAAATATTTTTTTCAAAAAGTTAGGCGCTTTGAAGGTTTGAAAAAATCCCAGTAATGGAAACATTTTGCATTTAAAAGAGTATTATGTTTAAGCACTCAAAAACTATGTCACTAAAATTGAATAATGGTCTTGAATTGAGTTGAATTTTGTCTGAACTCTTCAAAAATCTATAAAACTGAAGAGAAATCTAATGGTGAGCAGGTCATAAAAAATATCAATGGCATGCTTTCAGTGCATTGCAGAAGATCAGCTGCTGCCCATGTAGCAGATCTTCCCTCTCTATGCAGCAGACAAACCAAAAAAATGCCAAAAGCTGACACACCTCAGATTAGCACTAGTAGCATTTAATGAGTTGAAGACACATGCATAACAGCTTTCAATTTTCTTACTCCTGACTTTTTTGAAGTTTACTCCCAAAGCTTTTCTCATTGATGGTTACAGCCATGGAGAAACAGAGGTTTGAAAGTAAGATTTCTTTTCTCTGAGTTATATGAGCACTATAAGAAAATAATGAATAATTACACTGGTTGTTATTTGTGAGATGAGAGAACTCCAAAAGTTGAAGTTTGATCTGTCGAAGTTGTACAGACGAGCCTTAGTGTAACTCTCCTGGTCTATAATGTTTTCTAATTCTTTTGGAACAGTGTGTACCGTCTTCAAGATTCTACACTGTAATTAAAAATGAAAAAGTTGCGATAGCTGAATTTATAATTTCGAAAGGAATATATAGTTTTATTTTAAAAATAATTTATTTCTATTCCATTATTATATTCAATTATTTTATCAGTCATGTAAAACACTAATTTTTTGTTGAAGCCATAAACATATTTCACTTGTCGCTGGCTGAGGTAGGTTTCCCAAGCATAAACTATCCAGGTAAAAATTATGATACAATACAGCAAATCAAATTTTTCTAAAAATTTGTTGAATTCTCCATTAATTGCATCAAAAGCATTCTCCAACTCCATTATAAGCTTTCAAATTTAACAGCTTGATTAAATGGAAAAACAAAGAACAAGAACAAAGTTGAATGTCTTTAAAGTCTAAATAATTAAAGCGCGTGCTATTTTTTATAAAGTTGAAAATTTTCAATGGCATCCAAATTTGGTAAAATATTTCATCTATTCACAATGAAAGAAATAGAATTTTTAGTGTCAAGGTTGAGTCAGCCATAAAACCCAGGTCCTCAAGTTAGACAACTTAGCAGCTTTTTGATAAATAAAAATGATGGGGTGAGTAAAAAAATAAAATAGAAAAAAACAAATTGATAAATTAAAAAAAATAAAACGTGTAAAATAATGATAAGGCTCAATCAAATATAATCTAATCAAATCATTAGTACAGCGGTGGTAGAACTGTGCAAGAGCGCTCTGTTTGAACAACAAAGTTTTAAAATTTTTACGAAATAGAATTTAAATATTATTAGAGATAAAAATGGGAGGAAAAGAGTTCCATAGTAGGAAAGTGCAGATTTAGGATAAGTACTATTGGATGGTATTCTAAAAAAATGAGAATAAGTAGATCTCAGTCCCTAACATGAAGAAAACTTAAAAAAATCAGCTACGTAATTAATTGAATGATCATTTTTATTTTAAACATGAGAGTGCAGGTTTTGAAAACTGATCTTTTTTCAAAAGGCAACCGGTATAAAGAGATAAGAGTAGGAGTCAGACTAGAGAGTTTATGAATGCCAGAAACTAAGCAGGCAGGGTTATTAAAGTTTATTACTTTCATTCAAAGAAAACTTGCTGAGTTTTTTTTAAACAACAGAATATTGTTTTTCTACAGTATATTTTTATAATATTGTTGAAATATTTCATTGGCTTTTGCGACAATGTAAATGTTGAAAAAATTGAAATGAAACACTTAATTTCAGGAAGATTAAATAACAAAAATATTTTTTTTAATTTTTGCAAAAAAATATATATGCACAACAAAAAAAACAAAATATTAAGCGCTTTTCCCGAGATTTAATCAGTTGGTCTTTCAGAGAAGTGATATTCGTAAGGGGCCTCCATTGACGGAATTGTTCCGAAAAGAAATAGAAATGGCGCACTTGAAAGAGTGCTTTTGAAGTCGACTGTCAGAGTAGATTTAATGAGATGCAAGATTGTGTTCCAGTAAGCATCGTGATGCAGTCTTTATTTATAGCCATATGTATTCATTGTACGTGTACGTGTTTTTGTATGTGAGCGTGCATGTATGCCTGGTGTATGCTCTCCAAACGACATTTTTATCTGAATGTTGAAGTATTGACACAGAGAAACGGGCTGTGGTTTTGTGCGTGATTCGCTAAGAAAAATGGTAGGATAAAATTGACACCTCAAGAAGCAACGATAAGAAAAGGAATCAGCACTTGTTTGAAAAACCAACTCGAACATGGATTGAAAATACTCAATGTTTTTTAGAGAAAATTCGCTCAAAATATTTTGTTAAAGGATCTCACATTGAACGTTGGTTTTACACTTGAAAGTCAAGATCAGCCATGAAAAGTGGATCTGCAGTAAAAAGTGGATGGTTTTGTGAAGTGAAGAAATTCGCGAATGGTCATTCAAGTCCAGGGCTGCATCGGGCTTGTGACTCAACCCCTCTCTTCTGTTGCAACAGGACCAAGGCAGACTCACAAGTCGAGGATGATTTTCCCAACAGGAGCAAAGACAGCTTGGTCGAGGGAGCCATCACCATCAACTTCAACAAACAAGAAAAACAAACAAGTGATGATGCCACCAATCTTCTCCGACAAAACACTCCAACTTTGTGCACCAAAAACTCCAATGCTTCCCCCAAACTACCCACCAACCACCACTCTGCCCTTCCCAACTCTTCCCTTTCAGTTCCCAACCTACTCATCTACAACCCATCTCTCAATTCCAGGCTGAAGTGAAAAATAATTTTTAAAAATATTTCAATTTTTTTGTTCTAAAACTTAAATTCTTCATACTCAGGATCTTTCAGTTACTTAGTGGAAATCAAGTACACATTACAAAAATTTCTCTTATTTTCGTATGTTTCTTGTCTTTTTATAGCATTTATTTAAATTAGAAATACATACAGATGATGAAACCATTCTCACCTTTTAGTGTGTTTATCGGTTTTCATTTTTACAACCATCTACAGCCTTCTATTCTCTTCATGAATATGTTCAAACCAATAAAAAAGTTTTCATGTTATTATTATTTTTTTGTTATTTTCATTGTTTTTATCTTTTTTTTAAAAACTTATTTGGAGTAAACCCATGCATAAACTTATTAAAACTACCCATGTAACTAATAGTGCTTCCGTGGAACAGCACAAAAAGCAATTAACAAACAGTCGTGATTACGTCTGCCACTACCGTTCCACGCACGTTAATAACAATAATAATTAACGTTAACAACAACAATACTACTACTACTACTACTACTACTACTACTACTACTACTACTACTACTACTACTACTACTACTACTACTACTACTACTACTACTACTACTACTACTACTACTACTACTACTACTACTACTACTACTACTACTACTACTACTACTACTACTACTACTACTACTACTACTACTACTACTACTACTACTACTACTACTACTACTACTACTACTACTACTACTACTACTACTACTACTACTACTACTACTACTACTACTACTACTACTACTACTACTACTACTACTACTACTACTACTACTACTACTACTACTACTACTACTACTACTACTACTACTACTACTACTACTACTACTACTACTACTACTACTACTACTACTACTACTACTACTACTACTACTACTACTACTACTACTACTACTACTACTACTACTACTACTACTACTACTACTACTACTACTACTACTACTACTACTACTACTACTCCTACTACTAACACTACTACTACTACTACTAATACTACTACTACTACTACTACTACTACTGCTACTACTACTACTACTACTACTACTACTACTACTACTACTACTACTACTACTACTACTACTACTGCTACTACTAATACTACTACTACTACTACTACTACTACTACTACTACTACTACTACTACTACTACTACTACTACTACTACTACTACTACTACTACTACTACTACTACCACTACTACTACTACTACTACTACTACTACTACTACTACTACTACTACTACTATTACTAATTATAATAATAATAATAATAGTAAAATATAAAATATATACTATAACTAAGATAATAATATAAATATAATAGTAATAATATATATAAAAAAAGAGATAAAACTGTGATCTTGAAACTCTACGAGGTTAATGCCTCTATAGTAATATTCGTATCGTCATGTAGTATACTAACCATGTTACAGACATTGGAAACGTAGAAGGAATGAAGCGTGTAGGAATGCAGATTTATGGCGCTGCAGCTTTATGGCGCTGCAGAGGATACGCCAGATTTATGAATCCATCTATCATTCATTTCCTTTTTTAAAGTGTCCAACTATCTCAAACTTGATAAATAGAAAAACCTAATCATTATTTATTTTGTGAATTTTTTGACGTCTATATTGAGATAAAAGAGCGAATTTTCTATTACTATCGTTGTTGAGTTTGTGAAGAATGTAATGAAAAATACATTTGAGTTTGTCGCTACTGCAATTCCCGCTCTCATAACCACTCCTACCACCCTCACATTCATTCCACCTATCTCTCACCACCATAATCATAATTATCTTCACCACTTTACTTTTTTTTGTTCTCTTTCCAAACCTTGCAACTCCCCGCTCACCACCACAACCTCCACCATCAAAACCTTCACCACCACAACTTTCACCACCACAACCTCCACCATCCCAACCTTCACCACCACAACCTCTACCACCACAACTTTCACCACAACAACCTCCACCACCACAACCTTCACCATCACAACCTTCACCACCACAACCTTCACCATCACAACCTTCACCACCACAACCTCCACCACCACAACTTTCACCACCAAAACCTCTCCCATCGCAGCCAAAAGCCACCATCACCACCAGTTACACACCAGCAACATAACCACAGATACAAGTTGATTAAGGAGAGTGAGGGACAAGTGTGTCGATTGAACCAAACCAAAACTGTGGTCAGTAAGATCATGAACTCCAGGTGATATTCAAATTAAATTGTTCTTTTGTTTCCATCATGAAATTGAATAGCTCTTAACAATAAAATCAAAATATAATAATTAAATAACAAATAATTGCAATAATTAAAACTAAATAATTCATTTTCAAAGCATTTTATTTTCTGTAGGGTATTTTATTACTCGGCATGGTTTTATATTGTATTTGTATAGTCCTTTAATATGCATGACAGGTACCTCAGGAGATGGGAGACCCATCTGTTAATGCTAGGAGAGGCTGAGATCTACTCCTCCACAGTGAGTCACCTTCTCCATACATTCAGTTCTCTAACCAGGCTACCCAAACTACGCTCTCATCAAAACCCCAGAAAATCTTCACAATGAAGCTCTCAATAAAGCACTAAAATAAAACCTCACAACAACCCCTTCAGCAACAACCCAACTCTACTTCTTCATCCACCACTACAAAAACCATCAGAACCTCACCACAACAACCATCACACAATCCTCCCGCAATAAAACCCCATACCAATCAACTTCGACATTACGGTGAGAATCAACATCCCCAACAAAAAACTCCACAATAACTTCCTTTTTCGATCCCCACCAGCTTCCCACAACTTCCAACCCACCATCTCCCAGCCAACAGGCTTCATGGAGACGTGCATCCCATACAGCTGCATACAGGACGTCAATGTGGTGTCCAGGTGGGATGCAGGCCATAAGTACTGCGTCAGAATAACCGTGGCCGATGGCTCGGTGCTAATCCAGGTGAGGGTGGTTTTCGAAAAAGGGATTATGTTCAGGGGAGGAAGGAGTGGGGTGACGTTTGGGGGATAGTTTAAGGGGGTGGGGTGACGATTGGGGGATAGTTTAAGGGGGTGGGATGATGTTTGGGGGATAGTTTAAGGGAGTGGGGTGACGATTGGGGGATAGTTTAAGGGGGTGGGGTGACGTTTGAGGGATAGTTTAAGGGGGTGGGGTGACGTTTGGGGGATAGTTTAAGGGGGTGGGATGATGTTTGGGGGATAGTTTAAGGGGGTGGGATGATGTTTGGGGGATAGTTTAAGGGGGTGGGATGATGTTTGGGGGATAGTTTAAGGGGGTGGGATGATGTTTGGGGGATAGTTTAAGGGGGTGGGATGATGTTTGGAGGATAGTTTAAGGGGGTGGGATGATGTTTGGAGGATAGTTTAAGGGGGTGGGATGATGTTTGGAGGATAGTTTAAGGGGGTGGGATTATGTTTGGGGGATAGTTTAAGGGGGTGGGATGATGTTTGGAGGATAGTTTAAGGGGGTGGGATTATGTTTGGGGGATAATTTAAGGGGGTGGGATTATGTTTGGGGGATAATTTAAGGGGGAGGGATTATGTTTGAGGAAGGAGAGGGGGCATTGGAGGGGTAATTTTGAGGTTGTGAGGAACTGGGTGTGATGTTGTTTGAACATATGAAACCGCAAAAACCACAGCCACACTAACACAGCGTAGATTTGAGAAAACAAATATGACAAAAAAACAATAAAAATATTATTAATTTCTTGTTTTTTTTCCTAGGCTGGAAATTCCTACCTGAGAGATCAGTGGCTGCATTCCATTCAATGGAAGGTACTCGGCTAAAATTAATGAGAAAAAAAATTAATAATAATAATAATAATAAAGATAATGATGATGATGATAAAAAAAAAATAAACTAATAATAATAATAAAAAAAAAAAAAAAAAAAAAATAATAATAACAATGATACTAATTAATGATGGTAATAATAATAATAATAATATAATAATAATAATAATAATAATAATAATAATAATAATAATAATAATAATACTACTACTACTACTACTACTACTACTACTACTACTACTACTACTACTACTACTACTACCACTACTACTACTACTACTACTACTACTACTACTACTACTACTACTACTACTACTACTACTACTACTACTACCACTACTACTACTACTACTACTACTACAACTACTACTACTACTACTACTACTACTACTACTACTACTACTACTACTACTACTACTACTACTACTACTACTACTACTACCACTACTACTACTACTACTACTACTACTACTACTACTACTACTACTACTACGACTATTAGTACTACTACTACTACTACGACTACTAGACTACTACTACTACTACTACTACTACTACTACTACTACTACTACTACTACTACTACTACTACTACTACTACTACTACTACTAATACTACCTACCACTACTACTACTACTACTACAACTACTACTACTATAACTAATGATAATAATAATAATAATAATAATAATAATAATAAGATAATAATAGTAATTATAATAATGATATAAATAGTATTTTTACAGAGTATTAAATCAGCGCTATAAAAATATTTTATTGGACTACGACATGAACGGCTTGCAACAAAGGCAACTTATTGTAAAAACTCGGCCGTTTTTATTTACACCAGTCCACCATTCACATCAGTGGTGGCCATCAGTCCACCATTCACATCAGTGGTGGCCATCAGTCCACCATTCACATCAGTGGTGGCCATCAGTCCACCATTCACATCAGTGGTGGCCATCAGTCCACCATTCACATCAGTGGTGGCCATCAGTCCACCATTCACATCAGTGGTGGCCATCAGTCCACCATTCACATCAGTGGTGGCCATCAGTCCACCATTCACATCAGTGGTGGCCATCAGTCCACCATTCACATCAGTGGTGGCCATCAGTCCACCATTCACATCAGTGGTGGCCATCAGTCCACCATTCACATCAGTGGTGGCCATCAGTCCACCATTCACATCAGTGGTGGCCATCAGTCCACCATTCACATCAGTGGTGGCCATCGGTCCACCATTCACATCAGTGGTGGCCATCAGTCCACCATTCACATCAGTGGTGGCCATCAGTCCACCATTCACATCAGTGGTGGCCATCAGTCCACCATTCACATGAGTGGTGGCCATCAGTCCACCATTCACATCAGTGGTGGCTTGATGAATCAATATTCCATGCATACCAGTTGCTCTTTTCACTGCTACTGCTTCTCTTTCTCATCCTCTTCAAGCCTCCAACACTTCTTGTTCATTCTACGCCAAGCCACTCTTTTTCCATTTCAACAGCCCACCAATCTAAACATTATCATGATTTTTGCTTTTTTAACCAACCTACCATTTCTCTCAACTATTTACTTCATTTCCTCTTCAACCAACCCACCAACCTACGCAGTATACTTTCTATACCTTTTTATGTTTCACCCAACTCACCACCACTTCCTACAACCTCTTTCATTCCACCTCACTACCACTAATCCTTTGATGCCATTGACAATCTTCCCACTCTTTTCGCCTTTTCATTCCTTACTCATCCGCTCTGGTTTACATTAGTTTTTCATTCATAATTCATTATTGATTTGTTCACACATTCATTCATTCCTTCATTCTTCCACTCATTCATTTATTCTTTCTTCCCTCCATTCATTCATTCAGTCTTCCTTCCATTCATTCATTCATTTTTCAATTTATTCATTCATTCTTCCTTCCATTTATTCATTCATTTTTCAATTCATTCATTTATTCTTTCTTTCATTCATTCATTTTTTCTTCCATTAATTAATTCATTCTTCCTTTCGTTCATTCATTCATTCTTCCTTCCATTCGTTCATTCATTCTTCAATTCATTCATATATTCTTCCTTTCATTCATTCATTTTTATTTTCATTCATTCATTCATTCATTTATTCATTCACCAATTCAATGATTCACTCATTTATTCACTTGTCCACCCATCTCCTCACCTACTCATCTATTTCTCCACTCAAACTTCCACCTTTTCTTACATTCACTCATTCATCTTTGAATTTCTTAATTAAGCTATACTTTATTGCTTCAATCATGCATTCATTCATCAATTCATTCACGAATGCATTCATTCATTCATTCACTCATAAATGCATTCATCCATTCGTCAATCCATCCATCCATCACGCAGAGACACGTTTCAAAGTACGACAAACTTCTAAGAAACACCAAGAGGTTGGATGTGCTAAAGAAGGAAATCAAGGTGGGTCTCATACATATCCACACATAACCACACATACACTTGGCCACACATACGCATATCCACACATACGCATGACCACACACAAATAACAACACATAAACATGGCCACACATACACATATCCACAAATACACTACTCATTCATCCATTCATTCATTCAACTGTTCATCATTCATGCATGCATGCATTCATCTATCCACCACAGCAACTGATTGACATCTCCTTAACAACGCCCATACAAGACGAAAGTGTCAGTCAGTTTCCTTTGAGTCTTCTATCTGTGCTGCTCAAGGAGGTGATGATTGAGAATGCATGGATGCATTGGTGCATGGATGGATGAATAGAAGGATGCATGGACGAAACGATAAATGAATAGAAAGATGATCAGGTGGATGTATGGATGGATGAATAGATATGCAATCTAATAGATGACTGGAGGGATTGGTAAAAGATGGACGGTTGAATGAATGGATTGATGGAAGACAAAAACGACAGAACGAGAGGAGGGTGGACAACGAGACGTACGAACAGATCATTGTCACGCTGGTTCCCCTGCTAGACAAGAACCACCCCACCAAGCAGATGTACGAGTTCTTCACCAGGGTGAGTGGCTCCGGTGGTGGTTTGATAGTGGTGCTGGGGTGGTGGTGGTTTGATAGTGGTGCTGGGGTGGTGGTGGTTTGATAGTGGTGCTGGGGTGGTGGTGGTTTGATAGTGGTGGTGGAATAGTGATGGTTTAATGGTGGTGCTGGAGTGGTGGTGGTTTGATGGAAATAAGTCCAAGATCATGCATATGAAAGTGCTCCAAATATTCTTGAGGAGGTTAAAAGGGAAGAGGAGTGAGAGCGGGAGAAGGCGGAGGTAAGTGGAAAGAAGTGGAGGGTAGAAATTATTGATCAACTGTTGATGGTCTCTGAATTTCCTCGCTTTTTTGAGGCGCCGGTCGGAAAGCTTTAATTCCCTAGTAAAACGAGTCTGTTCCCTTTATGGCCCTGAAACATTTTCCTTCAGTGTTTCGCACTTCTTTTTTTCCATTTATTATTTATTTTATCCATCTAGCGATCCATCTACCAATTCATCCACCCATCCATCCATCTATCTACTTATTTGTCTATTCATCCACCCATCCATTTATTCATCCCTCTATCCATCCATTCATCCATCCATCCTTCCATATATCCATCCACCCGTTTATCCATTTATCCATCTTTCTACCCATCCATTCATCCATCCATCCTTCCACTTTTCCATCCATTTATCCATCTTTCCACCCATTCATTCATCCATCCATCCTTCCACTTTTCCATCCACTCGTCCATTCATCACACAGCAATGTTGCAACAGCCCCAGGTCCCAGGTGACCTTGCACTTGTTTTCTCCCGTCATCCACCGCATCCTCAAACACAACGTGGTTCGTGTCTCTTAATTAACAATTAATTAATTAATTAAGTAAGCACACTAATGAAGTTCAAATAAGTAGTTCTAATTACAATACAATTCAATACAATACAATACAATACAATACAAATACGAATATTATTATAGTGGCATTAACACCATAGAGATTCGAGGCCATAACTTAAATTATTCAATCATAAAAAGGTTTAACTTTTGTTTTGAAAAAAATAAAAGTTCAAATGAAAAAATGTCAAAACTAAAAATTGTCAAAATTTCATATACTAAAAAATTCATTTTCGATTCAAAGATTAACTCATAGATTGTTTACTTTCAATCCAATGTTCAAATAAAAATATTTGAATGATCAAAACGTGCAAATTCAAATGTTTAAAGTAATGGATTGGTTTAGTGTTTACACTATACTATTTTTAGATTTAAAATGTCTTCGCCTCCCTGACGCTTCATAAATAACATTCAATCCAGCAAATTAGTATTATTTGAAGTTATCAAAAAACTCTGAATAGAAATCGGATACAATATTAAAGGGAGCAGTATAAAAAATCCGATAAAAAACTTCAAATTAAAATTATTAAAATAACAAAACAAAATAACAAACAATTACAATATGTCTAAGTTCGAAGAAAAGAAATCTCGTAACAAAATGATACGTTGATTTTGTTTTATCTTCTTTTAAATAATTTTCTTCTTCTTTTTAATATTAATATTAATAATATTATTATTATTATTATTATTATTATTAATATTATTATTATTAATATTATTATTATTATTATTATTATTATTATTATTATTATTATTATTATTATTATTATTATTAGTATTATTATTATTATATTATTATTATAGGGTTTGTTAACTAGTTTCAAGATGCTTTTTAAGTATTCAAAGCATTGTTTTTAAACACGCATTAATATGGCTTTCAAATTTTAACTAGCTTAATATTAACTTTTCACTTTTGAGAAAATTTTTTTATTTAAAAAAAATCCGAATTGAAAAGTGGAATGTTTTAATTCTTCAACCACACCTCCTATTCCAACTCCCTCAAAGTCTCATTTTCATTCTTCTCCCCACGCATCCCTCCCAGTTGCAACTCGTCAAGTCTTCAAAAATATTGTTGTCGTCTTTTTTAAACCCACATTAATATAATTTTTTAAGTTTCAACTAGCTTAGTATTAAGTTCTCAGTTTCGAAAAAAAAAATTATTTTAAAAGAATTTCCGAATTTAAAAGTGAAATGCTGTTTAACTTCTGAACCCCATCCTTCAACCCCTCTCAATTCTCACCTCATTCTTTCATCCTACAACCCATCCCATCCTTTCTGCAACTCATCCCCTTCTGATTTCAAACTACCCATTCCCACTCTATCCCCATTCCCACTCCATCCCCATTCCCACTCCATCCCCATTCCCACTCCATCCCCATTCCCACTCCATCCCCATTCCCACTCCATCCCCATTCCCACTCCATCCCCATTCCTACTCCATCCCCATTCCCACTCCATCCCCATTCCCACTCCATCCCCATTCCCACTCCATCCCCATTCCCACTTCATCCCCATTCCCACTCCATCCCATCCCCATTCCCACAACCCTCCCCATCCACCCCATTCCCCACTCCATCCCCATTCCACTCCATCCCCATTCCCACTCCATCCCAATCCCACTCCACCCATCCCACTCCATCCCATCCACCCCATCCCACTCCATCCCCACTCCACTCCAACACCATCCCAACTCACCCATTCCCAACTCCATCCCCATCCCACCCATTCCCACTCCATCCCCATTCCCACTCCATCCCCATTCCCACTCCATCCCCATTCCCACTCCATCCCCATTCCCACTCCATCCCCATTCCCACTCCATCCCCATTCCCACTCCATCCCCATTCCCACTCCATCCCCATTCCCACTCCATCCCCATTCCCACTCCATCCCCATTCCCACTCCATCCCCATTCCCACTCCATCCCCATTCCCACTCCATCCCCACTCCCACTCCATCCCCATTCCCACTCCATCCCCATTCCTACCCATCCCCATTCCCACTCCATCCCCATTTCCACTCCATCCCCACTCCCACTCCATCCCCATTCCCACTCCATCCCCATTCCTACCCATCCCCATTCCCACTCCATCCCCATTCCCACTCCATCCCCATTCCCACTCCATCCCCATTCCCACTCCATCCCCATTCCCACTCCATCCCCATTCCCACTCCATCCCCACTCCCACTCCATCCCCATTCCCACTCCATCCCTATTCCCACTCCATCCCCACTCCCACTCCATCCCCATTCCTACTCAATCCCCATTCCCACTCCATCCCCACTCCCACTCCATCCCCATTCCCACTCCATCCCCATTCCCACTCCATCCCCATTCCTACTCAATCCCCATTTCCACTCCATCCCCACTCCCACTCCATCCCCATTCCCACTCCATCCCCACTCCCACTCCATCCCCATTCCCACTCCATCCCCACTCCCACTCCATCCCCATTCCTACCCATCCCAGTTTTGACCCATTCTATTCCCCCTTCCACCGCCAAAGGAGGTGGGCAGACACATGGCCATGCACGCCTTCATACGGGAGTATCTCAGGGCACTCCAGAGCCACAATAACTCACACGACCTCTTAAACAACTTCGTTCAAAGGTACTGGCTTCGAGTCTTTCACTTTTCTTTCCGAAACTTTGAAGATTAGGCTCACCACCTGTTGAGCTGTTCTTAATGACTCTTCCACGTCATTTCACCCACTTATCATTGTTATTGACAATTTTTTTCATCTACCGGTCCGTTTACCTAATTGGTGATCTATTTACACATTAATCTATTCATTCATCCACCCATCCATCCATCTATTCATCTATACATCATTCCATCCATCCATCCTTCAATCCATCCATTTATCCAATCATTCATCCATCCAGCCATCCCTTCATGCATTTATTCATTCATCCATCCATCCATCAACCCATCCATTCATCTATACATACACTCATTCCTTCGTCCATACATCCATCTACTTATCCATCCATCCATCCATTCATCTATCCATTAATCCATTCGTTCATTTATCCATCTAATCATCCATCCATCTATTCATTAATCCATCCATCTATTCATCCATCTCTCCATTTATTCATCTATCTATTGATCCATCCATCCATCCATCCACCCATCCATCCACTGATCCATCCATTCATCCATCTATCCATCCATTCATCTATCTATTAATCCATCTATCCATCCATCTATCCACTCTTCTAGCTTACACGGCCCTTCCACCAAATGTCCCCATCCTCGGATGCTATCCAACCTGGTGGCCATTTGTCTTTCATCCGTTTTCTCGTACTATGAACCAAAAAAGTGAGTGCAAAAGACAGGCATGCATAAAAAGATGCATAAATGGATGAATTCGTGGATGAATGAATGGATACATGAATGGATAAATGGATGCATGAATGGATGGATTCGTGGATGGATAAATGGATGCATGAATGGATGAATTCGTGAATGGATATATTGATGAATGAATGGATGAATTCGTGGATGGATAAATAGATGCATGAATGGATAAATTCGTGGATGGATACATGGATAAATGACAAAAATGAAAAAAATAAAATCATACGCAGAAAGGAAACTTTTCCGAATGTTCTCGAAATGAACGGAACAAAAAAAGAAATAAAAAAGTGCAAGTCATCCAAGAAAAACGAAACTAAAAACAAAAATAATAAAAAGAAAAAAAAAAAAGAAAAAAACAATAATCATAGTTGTAGTAGTACCACCACTACTACTACTACTACTCCTACTAATACTACTACTACTACTACTACTACTACTACTACTACTACTAGTTGTAGTAGTAGCAGTAGTAGTAGTAGTAGTAGTAGTAGTAGTAGTAGTAGTAGTAGTAGTAGTAGTAGTAGTAGTAGTAGTAGTAGTAGTAGTAGTAGTAGTAGTAGTAGTTGTAATAGTAGTAGTAGTAGTAGTAGTAGTAGTATTAGTATTAGTAGTATTAGTATTAGTAGTAGTAGTAATAATAATACTTTTATTTACAACGCTGGTAACGACAACATCTGTAATGGTAATCATATAAATAATAGTGATGTAAGCAATAGGA
>OX387252.1:4622992-4625492 GCA_947562095.1 Branchellion lobata | reverse complement strand
GTGGTGTTGTTGATGGGGGGAGTGCTGGTGTGGTGGTAAGGATGTAGTTATGGGTTTTTTGGTGCGAGATTTTTTGTTGCTGTTGTTGTTGATCGTATAAGTTCTGTCGTTTTTGTTGTTGCAGTTGTTTCTATTTTCTTGCACTACCCAATTATCATTATTCACCACCACATCACACCACACTACAGCACTACAACAACACCACTACACCACACAACACTACAGCACCACTACACTACACCATCACACAACACCACCACACAGCACCACCACACAACACCACATCACCACACGACACCACCGCACTACCCCACTACACCACACCACACCATCACACAACACCACACAACACCACAAAACACCACTCACCACCACAGCAACAGAAAGGAGGTCCTAGAAAGCTTTCTCTGCCTTCCAACTCCACCGATGGGGACCTCCACCTCATGATCAGTTCTGGCTCCTTTGGAAACCTCGAGTACCTGAGTCTGGCTTTCACACAGGTGCTGGCCGTTGTGGTGTGCTTGGTGGTGTGGTGTGCTTTGTGGTGTGGTGTGCTTGGTGGTGTGGTGTGCTTGGTGGTGTGGTGTGCTTGGTGGTGTGGTGTGGTTGACGGTGTGGTGTGCTTGGTGGTGTGGTGTGCTTGGTGGTGTGGTGTGCTTGGTGGTGTGGTGTGCTTGGTGGTGTGGTGTGGTTGATGGTGTGGTGTGCTTGGTGGTGTGGTGTGCTTGATGGTGTGGTGTGCTTGGTGGTGTGGTGTGCTTGGTGGTGTGGTGTGCTTGATGGTGTGGTGTGCTTGGTGGTGTGGTGTGCTTGATGGTGTGGTGTGCTTGGTGGTGTGGTGTGCTTGGTGGTGTGGTGTGCTTGGTGGTGTGGTGTGGTTGATGGTGTGGTGTGCTTGGTGGTGTGGTGTGCTTGGTGGTGTGGTGTGCTTGATGGTGTGGTGTGCTTGGTGGTGTGGTGTGCTTTGTGGTGTGGTGTGGTTGGTGATGATGGTGTGGTTGTTGCTTGCTGGTGTGGTTGAAGATGGTGATGTGGCTGACGGTGATGGTGGTGTGGCTAGTGGTGATGGTTTGGTTGATCATGAAAGAAGGAATTAAATGAAGGAACAAAATAAAGAGATAACAATAGCCATAGAAGTAACACTTAAAATATAAGAGCAATGAGAAGCTATGTACCCATCTCGAAACCCTTCAGATAACCAGTGGATGCGCCATAGACCTCATCAAACTTCCCTCCCTCCTCTACCTCAACCTCTGGTCTACCCAAGTTCGTTTTTGTTCTCCATCTGTGCCATCTTTCCAGCTCTTTGTTGTTGTTATCAACTTGCCATGCTTTATCATTAGAAGAGATATACTGTCTATATATGTTCATATTGTTTTGCTCATTTAAACTACACACTCCACCACACCACACCCCACCACACCACACCACACCACTCCATCCCACACCATTCCACACCACACCACACCACACCACACCACTCTAAACCACTCTACACCACAATTAACTCCACACCACAACATACCACATTGCCACACCACACATCACACTACACACCACAAACTGCCACCACTATCACACCGCAGTTTGGGGACCAAGGCTTACAGCTGATAAGCGAATACATGCCCAAGCTACAAGTGCTGAACCTGTGTGAAACCCCTGTAACTGATAAGGGTCTCACTTGCTTGGCTGGTTGGTGGTGGTTGGTTTGTGGTGGTGGGGACTTTGGTATATTATTTGTAGTTTGATGGTGGATGGCAGTTTCTTGTTTAGTGGTTTGTGATGGTTGTCTACGTGAGCTTCACTTCACCACATCAACCCCCCATCTCACACCACCAATTCACCATCATTCCACCACACCAATCCACCACATCATCCACCACTATTCCACCACACCAATCCACTTCACCATCCACCACTATTCCACCACACCTTTCACCACTATTTCACCACACCAAGCACACCATCCAGCCCTCACCCCAACCATCCTACCACACTAAGGCATGAAGAACCTTCGTAAGTTGAACCTTAACAGTACCCACCTCTCTGCCCCTACATTCCAAGTCCTCAAGGTCCGTTTGCGTGCGTGCGTGCGTGCGTGTGTGTGTGTGTGTGTGTGTGTGTGTGTGTGTGTGTGTGTGTGTGTGTGTGTGTGTGTGTGTTTGTGTGTGTGTGTGTGTGTGTGTGTGTGTGTGTGTGTGTGTGTGTGTGTGTGTGTGTGTGTGTGTGTGTGTGTGTGTTTGTGTGTGTGTGTGTGTGTGTGTGTGTGTGTGTGTGTGTCTGTGTGTGTGTGTGTGTGTGTGTGTGTGTGTGTGTGTGTGTGTGTGTGTGTGTGTGTGTGTGTGTGTGTG
This sequence comes from Branchellion lobata, assembly GCA_947562095.1. Classification (NCBI taxonomy): domain Eukaryota; kingdom Metazoa; phylum Annelida; class Clitellata; order Hirudinida; family Piscicolidae; genus Branchellion; species Branchellion lobata. Next base: position 4,623,141 of record OX387252.1, on the reverse strand, counting down.
TGTGTGTGTGTGTGTGTGTGTGTGTGTGTGTGTGTGTGTGTGTGTGTGTGTGTGTGTGTGTGTGTGTGTGTGTGTGTGTGTGTGTGTGTGTGTGTGTGTGTGTGTGTGTGTGTGTGTGTGTGTGTGTGTGGCAGTTTCTCTAGTTGCCA
>OX387252.1:4611443-4622792 GCA_947562095.1 Branchellion lobata | reverse complement strand
GGGGTTGATGCCACTATGATAATATTCGTTTTTGTATTGTATTGTATTGTTAACTTTCTAAGTTTTTAAAATTGAACTAAACTTTTTGTTTTAAATTCTTTGTTCGATTTTGAGTTTAGAGTCTTATTTCAAAGCTTGTTTTAATTTATACTTCAATTACCACTATTTAAATTTTTAATTTCAATTCTCATCGTAAATACTCAATTTTTATTTTTAATTCAGATTTTCAAGCTTAAATTTAGAATTTTCATTTTTTGAGTTGAATATTAAATTTAATTTTAAGAATCTTTTCACTTTTCAAGTTGTATCATGTTTCGAATTTGTTCTTGATATTTATGGAGTTGATGCCAAATTTGAAAAATAATCGGAAACATTGAATTATAAGGACTTTCCAAGTTTGTTTTAAAAATGATGATAATGATGATGATGACGATGATGATGACGGTGAAGATGACGATGACGATGACGATGACAATGACGATGACGATGACGATAACGATGACGATGACGATGATGATGATGATGAAGATGACGATGACGATGACGATGACGATGACGATGACGATGACGATGACGATGACGATGACGATGACGATGACGATGACGATGACGATGACGATGACGATGACGATGACGATGACGATGACGATGACATGACGATGACGATGACGATGACGACCACGAACACGATGATGATGGTGTTTTTTTTTTGTTTCAATCATCTGTAGACCGCCTAATCTCTCCTTCACACAAACCACCTTTCTTAAATTCTATAAGCACCAAAATTATAAACCTTTTACGAAAGAGCAGTCTCGACCTACCTTCATGCTTTTTAGAATCCGTTTATTAGGTTAATTTTTAATGCGCTTTTTTAACAGAAGTCACTCTCTTTAAGACGAGTTTAATATTTTTTTCAAATCTTTTCGGTTTTGTGAACTATTTATGTTAGGTTTCTGTTAAATTAGAAGTAATTTCTTTTCTCATGTTTGTCTTTGCATAGGTACATTGGCTGGATCATAGAATTTTTTTTGTGTTTATGAATTTTCGCTTTTTGGCAAAGCAGGAAAATGGCTAAACAATTTTTTTAATTTTTTGTTTCATCTTTGGATAGAAGTATTATGAATCAAACAGTTTTTTTCTGTTTTCAACGTGAGTATAATTTTTTTGACCATGATGTGTCATTTGCCAGTTGATGTAGAGCGGCATCTATCGCCATGTTTTCTAAAGGAATGTTCCCCATTTCATTCTCAGATAAATTATTTCAATAATTTTTATTTTGATTTTGTGAGAAAACTTTGTTTGGTTTTGCTTCCAGTGTGAATTTATTTTGTTTCATAAAAAGATAAAGGAAGATTAAGGTATTTTTTTCATAAATGATATCAGCCTAAGAGACAGTGTCACGCTTCCTAGACTTTCAGTATGTTTTAGCAGGGTAAATATATTTTTTTCATAACAATATCAATGTGACCTTGCTACTGAAAACACGATTAGCGATGATGTGGCACTATTGAAAGAGAAGAGCAGGTGGGAAGATCAAGAAAAAGTGCGCCAAACACGATAAATCTTGCCGTGAACTGATTCCACTAGTTTCAAGACTCCATTAGCCTCAAAAAACTGAAATTCTAGTTTTTATTGAGTTTTAGAACGTGAAATCACTAAAAATTTAGGTGGAGGACGTGTTAGAATTAATTCAAAACCTCAAAATAAGTGTGATCTTTGTGGCAAATACATGGCAACCCGGAATCAATCAGCACGAGTGAGCTGCGGAGTCGGGGTCTTGTGGTCTTTGAGAAAACAAAACCAAAACTTCACGAGTCAGTAGGCATCCTGTTCAAAAACCATAGAGAAGTGGCAGTGGCTTTCAACTCCATGTTTTAGGGAATGCTGTAAAATTAACTTCACCTACCAGTTTCGAACATCTGTGCAAAAAAATGAACTCAAGTTCCACGTCAATCTTCAAATTAGTTGTTCATCGCACAGGTAATGTTTTTTCATTGCTCCCAAAAAGTTCGAAACTCCTTAAGCATTTTGGCTACATACAATGATTTTGAATGATTTCAATTTTTACTTGGAGCAGCCCGACAACACAGATGGACAAAAGTTTTTGAGCATTTTGAGATTCCATGGTTTTGTTTCATCCACAAACCAATCCACTTTTAACCAAGAAAGATGGTTAGATGTATTAACATCTAGAAAAAGTGTTCACATATATTATATTGATAGTGAGTTTTTTGATCACGAGCTGCTTTTGTGCAGTTTCGAGATGCTCAAGCCACCTCCCATTTACCAACAGATTCAATTTAGAGGTTGGGAATTTTGGACACTAAAAAAATTAATTTAAAATTAAAGCTCTCTTTTTTTCAGCTGCCACAAGTTTTTATGTAAACTCAGCTTCTGATTTTATTATTCCAATCTGTCAAGGATCCTTGACAAGTTGATTTCTTTTGAGACTGTTGGAGTACATGGGAGATTTTTTGATTCACGGTTTGATTGAAAGTGTCGTATTTCAAAATGTCTAAAATGGAGTCTAGAAAAGATTTACTCGAAGACCAAAAATTAGAAAGATATCGCTGCTTATTAATTCTTCCGGATTTTTTTTTTCATTTCAAGTTTTACATTTTTTTAAATAATTTATTTAATAGAAGTTTTTTCTATACTTTGCAGAGATTTTTGAAATAATTCATTCATTATTCTATTATTCAACATTATAATAAATTTATTTATTTTTGAAAAGATTTTTCCAATATATTTTACTCAATAAATGTTTTCATTCCTTTTCAATTTTTGTTCCTTTTTCCAAATTTTTGTGTATTTCTTTCATTAGTTATTTTATCAATTTTATTTTTTGTTACTTTTTTATCTTTGTTTTTGTTTTCTTTCACAATTTTTTTTTCGGATAATTCTCAAGACTTTTTGATTCGTGCTCTTTTTTTCTTTTTTATTTTGGACTCTTTACCAACCTCTTTTTTGTAGTTTCTTTTCTTTGCAGCGTCCAGAACAGAAGCGTCATTCACAGTTATTTTGAACTCATGACCTCTTTTCCAGAATGGCATGGCAAACTCCAACTTCTTCTCCTTCTATCGTGCAAATAATTTGAAATGAATTAAATGAATATAAAATATCGAGAATAAAAAAATAATCCATATAAAAATAAAAATTTCATCAAAATTAATACTCCTAAAAAATTAAAACCAGAGTTGATGAAACTGTATCAGAATGATGAAAATATAAACAGTAATCGTTATATTCTATTTGTTTTCATATATTCTTGTATTTTCACACAGTCTAATAATTTTTTTCCAATCTTTCAATTTAATTTTTATTGATTGCTCATTTGAAATTTTTTTCAAATTGTCAGAATGAAAATTCAAACAAACACAAAAAGTCACGTTCTAAGTGACTTTTTTCTCATTCGACTAGAACCAAATCTTTAAAAACATAATTTTTGCAACTCTTCAACCACCTCTTCCTCAATCGATTGCCCAAAAATCCGATTCATCTCCAAAATGTTTTCCCGGTTTTGGTTGGTCTCATATCTCTTTTCCTTTTTCTGCACATTACATCTGTAGCTGAAAAAATGAATAATGGATGTTGGAAAATAAAATTATAAATTCTGGAAGCATGGATGATGAATGTTGGAAGCATTTATGTTGAATGTTGGTTTTTCTAACTGGAATGGTTTTAATAATTAAATAGTGTTATATTGGATGAAAATATTATTTTATGAAAAATTATTAAAACATCAAATTAAATCAGTAAAAATGAAAACATAGTTCTGGAATACTAAAAAATTAAATTAATTAATGAAAAATTACTCGAGAAGAAAAAATGGAAAAATTAATAATAAAATATAGATGTTGAAATTCAAAATTTTTAATTTAAAATCACCTTTGATTTCTATTTTCAAGTAACTTTATTCAAACTCAGTTTAAACGAAAAAACCAGTATTTGAGTCTGTTTTTTTTAAATAATTCGCAATCAAGAAATTTTAAGATTTTTGAGTTATTAAGCCAATTAAATCTTTAGTTTGTATGATAAAAGCTATAAGTCTTCAATCTCCAATCTCACGAAGTAAATACATGATGTAACAAATTAATTTTTAAAAATTCTAATGAGTATACTCATAACATGTCAGATCTATTCACCTATCCAATCACACAATCACACATAAACACCCATACACTCAGACATTTAAACACAAATGCACACACATTACTCACTCAGCTCATTCGTTTCTTCTTCCTGTTCATCCAATACCTCAGCCACCATTAGACCCAACTTCCTACGTTGACCTGGATTGTACACACTCATCTGCTGAGCTACTTCTGTTGTGGTGGCAAGGAACAAAATAATGGATTAATCCTCACATTGATATTTTTTTGATTCATCATTAATATTTCAGGTTTTTCTATAACAACTACCGAAAGAAACTCCTGCAGGCAATGATCCACCAGCTTGCAGATAACTCACAAGACCGGCAACAAAAGTAGCAGCGTGACAAACGGCTGTTTTTGCTACGAACTATTTTAACCTTGCAACTTGGACAAAAACTATAGGTTACAATTTTATTATCTTTCATCTCTCACAACTTCAAGTACTGGTTTAGAATAATTATTTATTTTCTCAAATTTCCACTAAATAACTTTCTCAACATTCTTCGAAATCTTTCTTTTGTTCACTTTTGCCCGCCTCATCCAGGCGTGACGTTTTTTCATCTGAGTTAAGTAAATTTTGAACATAGTTCTCTAAAAAATGATAACACAAAACTTTCACAAAAAACTTTTTAAAAAATCAACAAAACCGCTTTCTTACTCATTTCTATCAAATTCTTATAATGATCTAGACTTTTCTCCCTTAACACCAAGTAATTTAAGAATAAATTTTCACATAATTTTAATCTTTTAACCTCTTTTTCTATAGACATTTTGAACTTAGCCAAGACATGGCATGAAAATTCTACTTCACCCTCTTTATTTTCTGCTTCTTCTTCATCTTACTCTTACATTAAATCAGCTGCGTCTCTTATAAAACCCTTATCTTTTTCTCACTCTTCCTATGGTGACATTTCTTCGTTTTATGAACCTATGTTTTCTGCTTTCAACATCCACTATCTTTCAAACTCTTCATTCAAATGTCTATTTTCATCATTCAAATTTTCTTCTAATTTAACTTTTGTTATTGCACTAATTTATAAGCCTCCTACTTCCTCCCTCCCACTTTCCCTTGAAAAGTTTTTAGTTTAACTAACACTTTTAATAGGCATTTCTTTTTTTTTCATTTTAAGATCTTTTAGTTTTTTTCATGAAAATAAATTGAATCTTTATTTCTTGGAACTATGTAATATTATTTTATTTTCCCATTTTTCCCCGAAATTTTTCAGCACACAAACTGCTGGGAACAATCTTGATTACATATTATATTTTTCCATTAAAACAACAATTTTTGCAAAATCTGTTAATTTTTTGATCACTTTTATTCATCTTTCATTTACTATTCTATTTTTTCAATTTCCCACTCCAAGGTAAAAAAAAGCCTTGATGAAACTTTGATAAAGATTCCCACCTAAATTCCTTCTTACAATTTTTTGATTATCTTTTTTTTTCTGACCTCAATCGTTTTCAACAGCTTTCAATGATTTTATTTTTGAATGTTTTGATGCTGTTCTTCCTAAAAAACTCAAATTATTTTGCCTGTCTTTTTCCAAGGTCCCTAGGCTTGATAGCTAATGAACTTTCGCTTTTCTGCCATAAAGGCTGTTTGAAAGCTTGAACAATTTCACGGGCAGATGGGACAAAGGGCGAAAAAAATTATCGTCTTCTTTACTCCAAGCATACTTCCTTTTTCATTGACTAAATAAAATCTGCACCATCTTCCAAGTCCAAATGAGCCTCATTTTCTAGATTATTGTCCAAAAACTCCTCTCTTTTTCTATTCTTCACAATTTTTCTAAGACACAAAATCTAACAAAATGCTTATTCATAGAAATGATATTTCAATTTCTATTTTACTAAACTCTGTGATGCATTTTTTAATAACTTTTCTCCAATAGCCCTTACTGAATTAACTTATTAAATGTATTATATATCTTCTTCCACATATTCTTTCGACCTTTTAACAACTCATATTTTCTAGAAACCTTCTTATTTCATTCATTAACTTTTAAGCTGATCAAACTCGTTTTAACTACAGCGATATTTTTTTCTACCCTGAAAAATCTATTATTACACCAGTGAGAATTGAATTAATTTAAAAACTTAATTAATTTGAAAATTTGATTAAATCGAAATTTAAGTTTAATAGAAATAGGAATTAAAATGAAAACCGGATTTATTCAACAGTTTAAATTAATTATAAAAATTAAGTTGATTTAAAAATTGAATTAATTCAATTTCACAAATTTTTTTCAGTTACGGTTATTAATCTTCTAGTATTTTGTTCGGAGACCTTAACGACTTATCGAACAACGTACCAGCCTAAACCACGTATTGAAAATATTAATTATATTGATCCGGACAATTCATAACTATAACAGTTGGATAGAATAAAATCAATCAGAAAGTTTCTTACTGAAAGTTTTCATCAATTAAATAGTAGTCATATGTTGAATTTTCTAGTTTTAAGTTTAGAAAATTGATTTCAAGCTTACCTTGGCTAACAAAAAGTTTGAAAAAATGATTATAAAGTTTTTTTTTAAGATTTTCATTCAAATGAAAATTTGCCACGTTGTGTTTTCTTGCAAAAAATATTTCCTTTAAAGTCACTTTTACGTTTTTTTTTCCACTATCGTGTTTGTTCAGTTATTATAACGACCAGACTGTTCACTTTTATTGTGTGACCGCTAATACCTTATTTAAATTTCAAAAAATTTCCAAAGAAGTGAGTTCTTAAATAGTGTTCCACAAAAAAATCATGATAGTTACATGGAGCCTCCTCTTTATACTCCTCTTCACCACCTTCGAGACCACCCAGTCAAGTGAGATAGATATCAAATATTAGAGCTACATCTCTCCATTCTTTATTTTATGAAATTAATCAATCTTTCAAAATTACATCATTTAATTCATTTTTCCAACCATTTCTTTCAGTGATTCACTTTTTTTGTCATTTACTTCAAAGATCTAGTTAATACTTTTAATCATTTTTTATTTGATTTTTTCATTTATCATTTCAAACAACAAATCAATCGTTTCAAAAAAGATATAGTTCTGACTGTGCTGAATTCAATATTCCATCAGAAGTAACGTCCGAAAAATTCTTCCATCCACTTTCTAATCAATCTTCCATTAATTTTTTCAATCATTGATACATTTTAAGAGTTATTCATCCATCTTTCTTTTGATCAATTCTCCATAGAGATATTTAAATTTTTACATTAAATTATTTATAACCAATGTAACCTTCATCATATATCATGCATGAACTAAAACTTTGTTTGGAGACTCATGATTATAAATTGTTTCAAAAGTGCCAGATCCAGTCAACCTTGCGACCGGAAAAAAAGTCGAACAGAGTTCAACAGAAAGCTATGATGGAATTGATCATAAAGCGGAATTAGCAATTGACAAAAACGACATAACTTTTTCAATGACAAAGACAGAACCAAGAGCTTGGTGGCGTTTGGATCTTGGTGCTTATTATGATGTTGATGAAGTGATGCTTACAACAATTACTCGGTTAGGCATAAATACTGTAGTTCCTTTTTCTTTCCATTCAAAAATTAAAAATAAAGATTATTTGTTGCTAAAAAATATTTTATCAACTTTTCTTTTTTTATACAAAAAAAATGAAGCTTTGAAATTTTCACGCTTTTTTTTTAATTGAAAAAAATCCAAAAATCTAATTTAAAGTTGAAAAAAAACTAATAACTCTTTGCAATGCTGAAACTCGAGTTCTTCTAAATAAGAAAAGGAACTACCTCCTTGTATCGTAACTTTCACAGCAGTTTGTGTCCCTTGCCTAAAGAATGACAATCCGTTAGTATGACATCTTTTCAGCAGTTCACTGAATATATCATTAATTTCATTGGAGTTTCTTATGCTCATCTTAGAAACAATTTGAAAATAGTTTCAAATTGCTTTTCCACTCCAATCAATTCTGTATTTCAAAACCATTTGAAGGTGACTCTCAGCATCAGAAAATATCTGTTCGTTGGCAAAACAGCCCAGCTCGTGTAGTCGCCATATTTTATTCACATGACCATTCCAAGAAATTCAGCTTTTAAGTGTCATTTTTGAATTTATATCATTTTAACTTTGGTTAGTTTTTATCAGAAACCATCCAAACGTGAGAGTTTCACATAAAGGCAATAAATCATGTAAAAAGATTTTGGCCTTGTAGTCGCTTCCACAGTCTCATTATATAACAAAATTACTGCAAGTTATTCCTCTGTAAGTTTTATGTTTATACTTTCCTTCATTTGCTGTTTTTTTCAATTTCATGCAGCCAAAATGGTTTTTCAAGCGGACATCTTTAGTTTTTTCATGCATGCCTTGAAAATTTGAAATAGTTACTCGTTGCTCAAAGTCTAATTCCAAACTAATGTAATTCTTTATAAGTATCTTCATAACCGGTCAATCAAATTATTTCTACAATCTCATTTTAATAGACCTTACATGAATCACTCATATCTTCTCCTTCCTAAACTAGAAAACTATCCAAATTTTGCATGTCATATTGTTGACGACTCTGAATACACTGAAAACTCAAATTTATTTTTTTTAAGATAACGCCCTCTTTTTTATAATCTTAATTAGATCAAATCTATACAAACTCTGGAAATGTTAAAAAAAATTGGCGAACAATCTAACTATGAAAATATGTATATATATACGAGAACAGAATGTTATCGTCAAAAGAGTTAGCTTTGAAATTACAAAAAACGGCAAAAAAACAGTAAGAAAATAAGTTCACATTGAAAACGATGAACAATGAGTATTATGAGCTTTTTGAGTACTGAGAAGACAAGGATAGAATGTTTTGCTTGGAGGGAGAAGTTGTTTTGGTGTAATTGTTCAGTCGTCTTCGCATATCACGAAATGTAAACTAAACAGGTGAGAGAATCTGATAGAATACACGATGCTTGAGAACGAGCGTTCATCGAAAGATGCAAATTTTGATTTCATTTTAGGATAGGTAACAGTAAGGTAATTGAGTCTTATAAGTTTATTAAGTAAAAATTTAATTTTTTTAATATGTTCATGACCGGAAAATCTACACCATGAAGGTGCTGCATACTTAATGCAAAATATAATAAAAGATTCAGTTATATAATATATTTTTGCACTCAAAAAACCATGAGCCATAATTATTCCAAGCGCAAAAAATGTTTGGTAGCATCCAGTAACAATATTGTCAATACAAGGTTTGATGTTGAGAGTTACAGTGAATAAGACTCTCAGGATAGTGAGAAAAAAAGTTTGTTGAAGAAGTGGATGGAGACTGGGGGTGTTATTTTATTATAATTAATATGCATAATCAATTCATAATATTTTTTGAGATTAAGAAGAATATCACTTAATTTAGCCCATTCAGATGATAAAAACTAATTCTTATAGCAAAGAATTATTATTAGGTGATGGAATGACAAAATTTGCCATCAGCAAACTTTATCATTTTTTTGAAAAGATGTACAGGTTTAAGAGAAGCTGCATTAATAATAAAAAATGATAAACCCGATCCTCAAACTACACTAGAATTAATTGACAAGGGACTAGATGTTTTATTGATAAATTTGTAGAATGGGTTCTATTTTTTTTAAATGAAATGAGTAAATTAAGCATACTATCATTATATTTTAATGTGGCCAAGTTAGCGATGAGAATAGAATGACTGAGAATGTTGATTTCTTTAGAAAAATCTATAGTTATAAAACTTCCAAAATTGTTAGAAGTAAGGCATTTTGGAAATTCAGTTCGTTAAAGCTTTCGTTTGTGCCTAAACATATTTGAAAAAAAATTATTATTTTTATTAAAACTTTCAATTCCAATTTCATTTATGATTTTTATTCTTCTTTTTGAAATGGTTTCTTTAGACAGCTTTATTCCGACACGGTGTAAACTTAGTTTCAGAGTTTTATTTATTGGATAATTTTATGGCTACGTGAGTAGCATAAATTAAGTTTTTTCAATTAAAAAAAAGAAGATTTTTTAACACAATTATCCCAATGTGATCTTGCCTCTAGAAACCAGGTAACCGATAAGTCATCATGGGACAGGCAGAATTCAAGATTGGCACTACGGAAGAAACAAGGCAAGTTATAAGGACAAAGAGATGTGCTTTGAGCACAATGAAAACCACTACAAACAGATGTCAATATTTTCAAGACGCCATCGGTCTCAGCAAACTGGATATCTAGTTTTGAATGGGTTTCAGAATGTAAGATTACTAAACACCAAAGTGGAAGATGTGTTAAAATTAATTGAAGACCATGAAAGAAATTTGATGTTTAGGGAAGAAGCATGGCAAGACCCAGTCAATCGGCGTAAGTAAGCTGCAGAGTCCGGGTCTTGTGCTATTCAAAAGAGCAAGGCCAATACTTCCCAAGTCGGTTAACACCCTGCTCATCAACCATAGAAGAACGTTAGTGGTTTTCAACTACACGTATCAGGGAAGAGTAAATTTATCTTCAAAATACAATTTCCAACAACCGTGTTTGAGAATAACCTCAAGCTCCAAGTCAGCCAGCAGATGGTTGTTAGTTGGACTGGTAACGCTTTTTCAATGTTTGACAGCATTTTTGAAAACACTTTGGGCATTCCGGCCACACACAATAAAAAGATTTTGATTTTGAAAACAATCAATTTTTACTTGGAGCAGCCATACAACACAGATGCACAAACATTTTTTTATTAATTTTGAAATTTCATGGTTTTGACTAATCCACAAACTAGAGAGGATGGCTAGATGTAGAGAATCCAAGAAAAGTTCATTCATTGATTATATTTATGAGACTTTTTGATGACAAGCTGCCTCTGTGCAGTTGCAAGATGCTCAAACCCCCTCTCATTTTCCGACAGCTCCAAGTTAATTGTTGAAACGTTTTTGACACTGAAAAGTTCAATTCAAATGTTAAGCCGTCTCCGCTATCAACCTTGACAAGTCTTGATGTTGACTCAGCTTCTGATATTTTCAGTTTCACTGAATCAAAAATTTTTGACAAGATAATTTTTTTCAAGATTGTCTAAGTACATGAGACCTTCTGATAGAGGGTTTGATCGAAAGTTAATATTTCAAAGTGTTTGAAAAGAAGTAAAAGTAGGAGTTTCATGAAGACAAAAAATAGGAATGATTTGACTACATGGCTAGATCAGAAAAGTTCTCTACAAAGACTGTTCAGACACAAGCGTAGAG
>OX387252.1:4601443-4603943 GCA_947562095.1 Branchellion lobata | reverse complement strand
GTTCCAACTTTGTTTTCTCTCTACCTGACAGCGGTTCTCTAGTATTCTTTCTACAACTGTGATATCGGATTTAACATACACTTCAGAACCAGTGGGGAAGTATTCATTATCAGAAGGTTTCAGACTCGTACTCTGGTGAATGAGTTTGTGATCAAAAGCCTCTTGTACGCTGACGATGCTGACATTGTCACTCATTTTGTTTCTGAAATGCAGAAAATGATGGACTGTTTTTCTGCTGCGTTCACTCGCTTTGGCCTCAACATCAACATCTCCAAGACCAAAGTTATCTATACAGCCGTTACTGGAGAGACGTATGTTGACCCCGACATTTAAGTCTATGGTAGCCGAATCGATGTTATCAAACAGTTTGTGTACTTGGGCAGTATTCTGATCAATAATGGTTCCCTTGATGCGGAAATAAAGAAGAGGATCAGCAAAGCTTCGGCTGCTTTTGGAAGGCTAGAGAAAAAGGGTCCGAAAAAGATCTGACGATGAGCACCAAGCTAACTGTTTAAAAGACATGCGGGCTGACTACTCTCCTGTATGCCTCCGAGACGTGGACGCTCTATCGTGCACAACTGAAGCTTTTCGAGCGCTTCCACCAACAATGTCTAAAGCACGTTAAGTGGCAAAGTTGCACCCGGACACAGAAATTCCATCCAAAGTCAACACAGTGAGTATTTCTGCCATGGTACTCAATAATCAAATGCGCTGGACTGGGCACTTAGTTTGTATGAATGAGTCCGAAACGTCTTTTTTTTGGCAAATTCTTTTCCGAAAAAGAAGGCAGCACAAGCCAAAGAAAAGGTTCAAAGGCATTTTGAAAAACGGTTCAAGTATTATGGAGATTGAATGTAATGGGCGGGAAACCCTGACTACAGATCCCGCAGACTGGAAACATCCGATTGCAGACGGCAAATCCTTCGAGTCTAATAGGGTTCTTTGTGCGGTGGTTAAAATAGCCTACAGGAAGGGCAAACCTTCGCCAATTGTCGACCCCCAGAGCCGGAGCTGTGATGTATGTGTTAGATATCTTCTATCGAATGCAGGTCTTGTTGATCACATAAAGACCCATGAGAACCGGACATCTACTACCGCCCCAGTCGTCATCCCCTTATCACTCGGACATTAACATCTTTCTCACACCTGTCCCGTACTTAGAACAGTTTGAAGGTCAACAGGAGGATTCAAAAGTCACTTCGAAATCCATGAAACCACTGCCCCTGTAATCGACAAGCAGGAGTTCGATTGCCAGTTCTGCCACAAAAAGTGTTATTCTCTTGCCGGATTGAAGAGCCATCTGAGAGCTCATGAGTGAAACAATTGATTAGTTGATGTCGAAGAAGAGGCTATCATCTGACAAGATGGAGCGATCGACGTATGTGTGAGAGTACTGACACGTGTAACTGACGTATGTAACTCACACCTCAAACACACCACTGTTTAACACACGTACATGTCAACCATGCGCACGTAACACACACACAGGACAAACTGCCTTCACTCCAAGAGGTGGATGTAAGATACACAGATGCGTGGTGACCAAGAAGGAGGGAAGGAAGGAAGGAAGGAAAGAAAGAATAAGGAAGAAAGGAAGGAAGGAAGTAAAGAAGGAAGGCAGAAAGAAAGAAAGAAAGGAAGGAAGGAAGGAAGGAAGGAAGGATGGAAGGAAGGAAGGAAGGAAGGAAGGAAGGAAGGAAGGAAGGAAGGAAGGAAGGAAGGAAGGAAGGAAGGAAGGAAGGAAGGGTCTAAAGTTTTGAAATGGAAAATTAAAGTAACAATTCAGTGTTTTTTTTGTTGAATTTTTATGGCAGTTTAAATTTAATTAAAATTTTTATGAATTTAGTGACTATTATTTCACTGAATATTATTAACTAAATAAGTATATATAACTATATATTATGAATGTATATTAAAAGTATATATTATAAATGTGTATTATAGGTATATATTATAAATATACCTTATAAATAAAACTAAAGATAATTTTTTTGAATATTTATTTTTTAAGTCATTCGAATCGTCGTCATTTGTACCATTGTATCTTTATAAATAATTAAAAAAAAATATGCTGATTGTATTTTATTCATGACTCGTAATATATTTAATATGACTCATAATATATTTATTATGACTCGTGATATATTTGTTATGACTCATAATATATTTATTATGACTCTTAATATATTCTTTATGGAGGACAACATATTATTTATAGCCGATGACCCATAAAAACCAGCTGAATCTCATTACTACCATTCTTCTCTTTTTCTGACGCTAAATTTATTTAAAATGGAACGTTTCATGAATTCCAAAAATGCTTCAACGAGTTTTGCATGTTCTAAGTATGCTTTTTCACACTTCAATAATTTTTCATACCTACATAGTGTTTTTTCCACATCTGAAATACATTTCTTCACGCCAAAGCACGTTTTGGACACCTGGAGCGTGAAATAATTCAAAGGACTTCATTAGAAAAATAGTCATCCGTCTTTATTTG
>OX387252.1:4591443-4596443 GCA_947562095.1 Branchellion lobata | reverse complement strand
TATGTTTTTGTTATTTTTTATTTTTATAGACTTGTTTATATAATTTTGTTATTTTTTTATTTATTTTATTATTCGTATTTTTACTGATTTTTTGTTTATTTCCATATGTCTTCCATATTGTTGTAATGGTGTTGCAGTGGTGTTGCAGTGGTGCTGCAGTGGTGTTGCAGTGGTGTTGCAGTGGTGTTGCAGTGGTGTTGCAATGGTGTTGCAGTGGTGTTGCAGTGGTTTTGTAGTAGTGTTATAGTAATGTTGCAATGGTGTTGCAGTGGTGTTGCAGTAGTGTTGTAGTGGTGTTGCAATGGTGTTGCAGTGGTGTTGCAGTGGTTTTGTAGTAGTGTTATAGTAATGTTGCAATGGTGTTGCAGTGGTGTTGCAGTAGTGTTGTAGTGGTGTTGCATGGGTGTTGCAGAGGTGTTTTAGTGGTGTTTTAGTGGTGTTTTAGTGGTGTTGCAGGGGTGTTTTAGTGGTGTTTTAGTGGTGTTGCAGTGGTGTTGTAGTGGTTTTGCAGTAGTGTCGCAATGGTGTTGTAGCGGTGTTGCAGGGGTGTTGCAGGGGTGTTTTAGTGGTGTTGCAAGGGTTGCGGCGGCTTTAAGCGAGCCTCTCTCTGGCCTCGAAACTCTACGAGCTTGATGCCACTATAATAATATTCGTACTTGTATTGTATTTGTATTTTATTGTTTTGTATTGTGTTGTATTGTACTTTATTGTATTGTATTGTATTGTATTGTATTGTATTGTATTGTATTTTATTTGGTTGTGTTATATTTTATTGTATTGTATTGTATTATATTCTAATGTATTCTGTTGTATTCTATTATATTGTGATGTATTGTATTGTATTGTATTGTATTGTATTGTGTTGTATTGTGTTGTATTTTATTGTGTTGTATTGTATTGTATTGTATTGTATTGTATTATATTCTAATGTATTCTGTTGTATTCTTTTATATTGTGATGTATTGTATTGTATTGTATTGTATTGTATTGTGTTGTATTGTATTTTATTGTATTGTATTGTATCGTGTTGTATTGTATTGTATTAGGTTGTATTGTGTTGTATTGTATTGTATTTTATTGTATTGTATTTTAATGTTTTGTGTTGTTTTGTATTGAATTCGATTTTATTGTGTTGTATATTACGGGCCTAACTATTTTACAGGCAGTCATTGATGCTTTGAGGTGGTTAATAACATTCTGAAAAGGGTACTAAGCTTTTGAGATGGTTATTCAGATTTTGAGATGGTTATTCAGATTTTAAGATGGTTATTAAGGTTTGGAGATGGTTATTGAGAGTTTGAGATGGTTATTAAGATTTTGAGATGGTTATCAGGTTTCATAATGGTTATTAGGGTTTGGAGATGGTTATTGAGAGTTTAAGATGGTTATTAAGATTTTGAGATGGTTATTCAGACTTTAAGATGGTTATTAAGATTTTGAGATGGTTATTGAAAGTTTGAGATGGTTATTAAGATTTTGAAACTATTAAAACTTTGAGGTGGTTATTGGGAGTTCGAAATGGTTATTGGGTGTTTGAAATGGTTATCAGGAGTATGAGATGGTTATTAGGAGTATGAGATGGTTATTAGGAGTATGAGATGGTTATTAGGAGTATGAGGTGGTTATTAGGAGTATGAGAAGGTTATTAGGAGTATGAGATGGTTATTAGGAGTATGAGATGGTTATTAGGAGTATGAGATGGTTATTAAGAGCATGAGATGGTTATTAGGAGTATTAGATGGCTATTAGGAATATGAGATGGTTATTAGGAGTATGAGATAGTTATTAGGAGTATGAGATGGTTATTAGGAGTATGAGATGGTTATTAGGAGTATGAGATGGTTATTAGGAGTATGAGATGGTTATTAGGAGTATGAGATGGTTATTAGGAGTATGAGATGATTATTAATAATGTTAATGATGTTATTGGGTGCTTATTAACATTTTTAATGGTGCTGCAGAATTCCTTTCATGAACTGATCATGAATGAATGATAATGAATTCTATAATAATGAACGAATAAATAAATAAGTAAACAATGAACAATGGATTAACAAAGCAATTATTTAACGAATTAACTTGTAACAAATAAATACAAGATTTAATCAACCAATCACTGATTGATTGATTGATTGATTGATTGATTGATTGATTGATTAATTATTAATAGAGTTAGGTGGACATGAAAGGAGGTTGGTAGATGTTAGTCGTTCAACGACCTCTGTGATATGTAAGCGTAAGTAGAATATCTGAGAAGTTTGAAAAAATTGTGAAATAAATAATTTTATAAAAAAAAAAAAAAAATAATTCTTTAATAGAATTTTAAATTGAAAAATATAAACATTTTTCATAGAATTTTATCTTAAAAATAAAATATAACAACCAGAAATATTTGAAAAGCAACTTTATACAAAAAACATTTAAAATAAAAACTCCTCGCACAAGCAATTGAAGCATTCTCGAATAAATCACTTTTGCAGGGGCATCCAGAGTTTTTCAGTAAAAAAACAATGAATTCGACGGATGTGTGTTCTTCAGGCAAATTCACCACTCAAGTCCCACCCTGAATCTTTTTGATTTCAGAAATAACTTTCAAAACCTTCAAAGCATCTTTGCATGCATTGCAATAATGGTGCAGCGTGTGGTTGGGTGTTCCAGAACACGCTTGTGGAAATTAATGGTCCTTTATGGACACTCATTCAGTTGTGTGTTTGTTTTAAATTTTATATATGTATATATATTATTTTATGTTATTCATATATGTATATATATATATATATATATATATATATATATATATATATATATATATATATATATATATATATATATATATATATATATATATATATATATATATATATATATATATATATATATATATATATATATATATATATATATATATATATATATATATATATATATATATATATATATATATATATATATATATATATATATATATATATATATATATATATATATATATATATATATATATATATATATATATATATATATATATATATGATTATTTTCTATATATTTTTTCCTATGCAAAGCATTGATGGGAGCAAAAATCTTTTTCACGCGACATCTGGCGAGTTGTTGAGGATGAAGAAGGGATCGAAGATCGAAAAATATCGGCATTGAGTCGATTGGCTTGTAGACACGTTGATAAAACAAGGTGTTGGCAGGGTGAGTGGCGTAGTTGAAAAGTGGATGAGGAGTGGATGAGGAGTGGTTGAGGAGTGGTTGAGGAGTGGATGAGGAGTGGATGAGGAGTGGATGAGGAGTGGATGAGGAGTGGATGAGGAGTGGATGAGGAGTGGATGAGGAGTGGATGAGGAGTGGATGAGGAGTGGATGAGGAGTGGATGAGGAGTGGATGAGGAGTGGATGAGGAGTGGATGAGGAGTGGATGAAGAGTGGATGATGAGTGGATGAGAAGGGGATGAGGCGTGGATGAGGAGTTGATGAGGAGTGGATGAAGAGTGGATGAGAAGTGGATGAAGAGTGGATGAGGAGTAGATGAGAAGGGGATGAGGAGTGGTTGAGGAGTTGATGAGGAGTGGATGAAGAGTGGATGAGAAGTGGATGAAGAGTGGATGAGGAGTGGATGAGGAGTAGATGAGAAGTGGATGAGGAGTGGATGAGGAGTGGATGAGAAGGGGATGAGGAGTGGATGAGGAGTGGATGAGAAGCGGATGAGGAGTGGATGAGGAGTGGAAGAGGAGTAGATGAAGAGTGGATGAGGAGTGGATGAGGAGTGAACGAAAAGTAGATGGAGAATATATGCAGAATGGATGAAGAAACAACGAATAGTCCTAATATGGTTGTGAAGATGCCAAATAATTTCGAAAAATTAAAACTATAAAGCAGAGAGGATCAAGATGGATTGGTGGAAGGGGAGGAGCAGACGATGTTGTTGTACCACTCCCTGTTGTCCTCTAGTGTGTCGAGGATGTGTTGGCAGTGAGGGTGGACCAGGTCTGCCCAGGCCTCCCAGAGGGGGTGTACAATGTAGTCAATGAAACCCACCTGGGTCTTCTCCACCGAGGTTGTTGTCCTGTCGCACATGGGACTTATCTGGTAAAAGTGAGGGGTTTATGGCTGATGGTTTTGGCTGGGTGAGTTTTGACGGGTGAGTGTGGATGTGGGAAAATTTTTGTAGTGAGTAAGATGAGTAAAATGAGTAGAGTGGGGTGTATAGGTGTGGTGGGATAAGATGGAAATGAAAATAGGTGAAGATGATGAGTGGAAAAAATAAAAAGAAGAAGCACTAATTAGAAAAAGCAGAAAATAAAATAATGAAAAAAAAGAAAAAGAATAAGGATAGAAAAATAATTAAAAAATTGCAAAAAAAAACTTCTTCCAATAAAATTTTTACAACTTTTCCTGCCTACTCGACAATACTATGAGCATATCACCCACGCCCACCTCTAATCCCTGCTCCCTCTCCAGGTCCCCTTGGCGGTAGAACTCTTGCGAGATGAGGTCATTCCATTTGCGGTAGAGTGGTAGGTTCTTGGTGGGGTTACTGAGATCTGCGCAGTGAATCAGGCTTTGCAACACCTGTGGTGATGGTGGTGGTTTCATGGAGATATTGGTCGTGGTTTTATAGAAATAATGGTGGTGGTTTTATGGAGATAATGGTGGTGGTTTTATGGAGATAATGGTGGTGGTTTCATGGAGATAATGGTGGTGGTTTTATAGAAATAATGGTGGTGGTTTTATGGAGATAATGGTGGTGGTTTTATGGAGATAATAGTGGTGGTTTTATAGAGATTATGGTGGTGGTTTTATAGAGATAATGGTGGTGGTTTTATAGAGATAATGGTGGTGGTTTTATGGAAATAATGGTGGTGGTTTTATAGAGATAATGGTGGTGGTTTTATGGAGATAATGGTGGTGGTTTTATGGAAATAATGGTGGTGGTTTTATAGAGATAATGGTGGTGGTTTTATGGAGATAATGGTGGTGGTTTTATAGAAATAA
>OX387252.1:4583943-4586443 GCA_947562095.1 Branchellion lobata | reverse complement strand
CCGCAAAAGAAGAATGGGAAATAGTTATTGAATGGCCGGAAAGGGTGAAGCATCACATTGAGGTTAATGAACTTCGAACGAGTGAAACTTAAAATATGCAACTGTTAAACATTTTCAATGTTACCCCGCTTCTTAGTCGGTTACTTTACTCGGAATTATACCGCTCATTTGGAATAACTTGAACTTAAAATTTTGATTCTCCTAGCTCGAGTTTTTATTAAAACTTTTCAAACTTTTTTCATTCAAATTGAAAAGTTTCAAAGATCAGCTTTGTAAGTGCTTTAAAAAAGACTGGTGCGAAAGAGTCGAAAAAACAAAAATAAAAAGGTTCCTAAAAAACAGAAAACGGTTTTGACCTTCAATGTTCATCAGAAAACGGTTTTGACCTTCAATGTTCATCAGAACAAACTTGACTTACAATAAAAAGCACGCGATTAATGGAAAAAATTCCACTTCGAGCACTTTTCATTTTCAAAATTAAATTTAAAATCGAAGAATCAATGCTTATATCACCGTAGCCCGAACAGGCAACTGTTTTATCAGAAGAATGAAAATATATGAAATGAAGCCACAGAAAAATACAATGGCAAATAGTTTTGAATGCCCGGCAAAAGTAAAAAACACATTGGAATTGAAAATAGTTTTTTAAAAAAACTTCGTAAAAAGGAGTTTTTAAAATATGTTTCAAGGCGGAGTTGAGTCTTGATTTCCATTTTAAACTTTGATTGCAATTTCGAACTAAAATGATAAAACTAACTTACATTGAACTTTCGAAATTTGAAGTTAAATTTTCTTTTAAAATTTCACTTAAAACTTTGGTTTTTAATTTTTAATTTTTTCAAATCAGCGGAAGTGAAAATGTTTGAAAGATTATCTTTGGTGGTGCTCCAAGTGACGATGGTGGTATTAAAGTGAGAAAAAAAGAGAGAAATGATTTGAAAAAAGAATTCAAAATCTTTTGAAAAAATAATCTTAATATTATTGAAATAATTCTATTCTTAAACAATTTGGAAACAATAATCTAATAAGATTGGGAAATAGTGATACAATTAGTGAAAAATTCAATATTGTTTGTAAAGCATTCGAATATTTCAAAGACAGCTTGTTTGCAGTACATCGTAGATCTCTTTCTCCGAACAAAGACAGTACAGCTTACAAGTGCTCGAGAGGCGAGGCAATAAAGGCGGGACTGGATGGCTTGAAGATGAGCCAAAGCATGTACAGGTGCCAGCGAATGAGAAGCAGACCAGATTCTGATACGATATAAAGTGATTTAAGCTGATCCATAGTAATATAATCTGATCCAATTTAAATTCCATTGTTTCTAATCTAATCTATTTCGATCCGATCCAATCTACTTTAATCCAATCCAATATAATATAACCTAACCTCAACCATGCTAAAATATTTTTATACCGATATCTAATCTGATTTTTCATATTTTAATCTTCTTTATGCATTTCTATAGTGCTTAGTTGGCAATCTTCAAAGGCGTTTCCAAAAAAATGGTTTCACTCGTTTAAGCTTTGGTGGGAACAAGAAGGAAATGAGAAAAAGACGGTTAATCACAATACAATAAAAAATGGGATGCAAATGTTCAACAAAAACGTAAAACATTAAAATGATGAAATTGTATAATAAGCATGATTATAAAGTTTAAATGGGATGGAAAAGGAGGAATCGAACCCGTGTTGATGAGGTATTGGTTGGTGACTCCGGGATGGTCTGTGTCGTGGACTGCACTGGCGAAGATGCTTGCAAACACTTCCAAGTCCGTGAAGACTGACTGGAAAAATGAGAGAATAGTGATGGTGATGGTGTGAAGACGGTATTGATATGACAATGATGAAGATGATGGTGTAGAGATGATGATAAGAATGGTGAGGTGATGATGGTGAGGATGGTGGTTTGAAGGTTTTTCTAGTTCAAGTGATGGTGATGTGGTGATTTGATGAAAAAGACAATGATGATGTGATAGGGTGTTTGCGGTGTTGCTACCGTTGGCATGGCGCTGGGTGTTTAGGGGTGTCGGAGGCCAGGTTACTATTAGTATTGGAGATGTTGAAAGCATCTCGTGGTACTTGACAAAGAAATGTGAAAAGAGAAGAGTTTTGGTTGTTAATGATAGTAAAAGTGAATAATTGTTTTTGGTATTGGAAACGAATGACAGAGCTTTCAACAAGAATGCTCTTTGTTGATAGATGATGAAAAAAAGTGTGTGTGATGTTTGAAGAGTGGTTGTTATTGGAGGCTGTGTTGTTGTTGTTCGGAAGCGTTGTGTTGTTGTTCGGAAGCGTTGTATAGTTATTTGAGAGGGTTGTGTTGATATTGGGAAGTGTTGTTGTTTGGAAGTAAGGCTGTTAGGAAGGGGTGATGTTGGAAAGTGTTGTTGTTGTCAAAAGGTGTCATACAACACGACAAGAGGAGTTATCACAACAAACTTCAACCTCAAAGAGCTTCAACATAACTTCAAATTTATCTTTTATGATCTAATCTAGTC
>OX387252.1:4546443-4578943 GCA_947562095.1 Branchellion lobata | reverse complement strand
AATATCTCCACGACTTTCTACAGCGGAGCAGCTGAATAATTCAAACGCTAATTTATTTCACAAAATCGCCATACGGCCAGCACACACAAGATTGTAAACAATTTTCTCACATAACTTTTCATACAGACTTTCATGCAACCTTTTATACATTTTTTCACCCATGTTTGTATGCAATGCTCCCACAAAAGCTTTCATGCACATACAACACATAAACCACTGTATAAAACTCCAACGATGAAAACGTTGCAAGCAACTCCAACAGCCTTCCATAAAGTTCCAACATTAGCAAGCCAGCCTACACTATTTCAAGAGATTCACATTCACGACCCAAACAACAACCAAAACTCATGCAACACACACATATGAGACACACGCATACATAACACACACCTACATAACATTCACATACATAATACACAACACACACATACATAACCATACAATAAATACAAACACGAATATTATCATTGTGGCATTAACCCCGTAGAGTTTCGAAGCCACATAACACACACACACACATATAAGATACACACATACATAACACTCACATACAAGACACACACATACATAACACACATACATAACACACACATATATAACACACACATACATAACACACACATACAAGATACACACATACATGACACACACAAGATACACACATACATGACACACACAAGATACACACAGACATAACACACTTATCACCCGAACAACACCCACATTCCATACACAACCAAAACAAACAAAAAACTAAAAACCCACACACAAACCCAAACTCTCGAAACACTATACTTCTAATAAACAAAATTCTATCAACACCAATACTAAACTTCCTAAAACCACAACAAAACCAAGAAAAATCCAATCTCCCAAACGGCACCAGTAACCTTGAGGGTGGGGATGGAGAGGAGGCAATGGGACGACTGCGTCACGTCTGCTGCGTGGATGGCGTTGTGGTAGGGAACATCAAGACGGTAGTGGTCTTCTATGACAAGCATGAAGGTGGCGAAGGCGCTTTCAGATATCTTCAACTTGGTGAACAGGTTCCGTTTCTGAGAAGTTTTGAAGGTTTTTTTGTGGTTTTTGGTTGAGAATGGGCGTTTTTGGAAATGGTTTTGAGGTAATTTTTGTGCGGTCTTTTGTGGTTTGAAAAGTAGTGGTTATTTTAGTGGTTATTCGGCTATTTTGGATTATTTTGGGAGTTTTTATAGAGTTGAAGTTATAAATCCGAGTTTTTATAATTCTTTAATTGTTTTTCTAGATTTTTTAAAAGAATTATGTGATATTTTTTGAATTCTATGGTTGACATGCGGCTATGTTGAGAAGTTTTGAAATTATGTGGGGTTTTTGTAGTTCTGTGCGGACGTTCTTGTGAATGTGTGTGAAAGTTTTAGGGTATACATGTAGAGTGACATATAAGGTGAGATGTAGGGTGACATGTAGGGTAACATGCAGGGTGACATGTAGGGTGACATGTAGGGTGGCATGCAGGGTGACATGCAGGGTGACATGTAGGGTGGCATATAAGGTGAGATGTAGGGTGACATGTAGGGTGACATGCAAGGTGACATGTAGGGTGACATGTAAGGTGACATGCAGGGTGACATGCAGGGTGACATGCAGGGTGACATGCAGGATGACATTCAGGATGACATGTAGGGTGACATGTAGGGTGACAAGTAGGGTGACATGTAGGGTGACATGTAGGGTGACATGTAGAGTGACATGCAGGGTGACATGTAGAGTGACATGCAGGGTGACATGTGAAGTGACATTTAGGGTGACATATAGGGTGACATGCAGAGTGACATGTAGGGTACATTTAAGGTGACATGCAGGATGACATGTGGGGTGACATGTAGGGTGACATGTAGGATGAATTGTAGGGTGACATGTAGGGTGACATGTAGGGTGACATGCAGGGTGACATGTAGGGTGACATGTAGAGAGACATGCAGGGTGACATGTAAAGTGACATTTAGGGTGACATAGGGAGTGACATGCAGAGTGACATGTAGGGTAACATTTAAAATGACATGCAGGATGATATGTGGGGTGACATGTAGGGTGACATGTAGGGTGACATGTATGGTAAAATGCTGGGTGACAAGTAGGGTGACATGTTGGGTGACATGCAGGGTGACATGCAGAATGACATGTGGGGTGACATGTAGGGTGACAAGCAGAGTGACATGAAGGGTGACATGCAGGGTGACATGTATGGTAAAATGCTGGGTGACAAGTAGGGTGACATGTTGGGTGACATGTAGTATGATATGTAGGGTGACAAGTAGGGTGACATGTAGGGTGACATGTAGTGTGACATGTAGGGTGACATGCAGGGTGACATGTTGGGTTACATGTAGGATGACATGTAGGGTGACATGTAGGGTGACATGTAGGATGACATGTTGGGTTACATGTAGGATGACATGTAGAGTGACATTTAGGGTGACATGTAGGGTGACATGTAGGGTGACATGTAGGGTGACATGTAGGGTGACATGTAGGGTGACATGTAGGGTGACATGTAGGGTGACATGTAGGGTGACATGTAGGGTGACATGTAGGGTGACATGTAGGGTGACATGTAGAGTGACATGCAGGGTGACATGTGAAGTGACATTTAGGGTGACATATAGGGTGACATGCAGAGTGACATGTAGGGTACATTTAAGGTGACATGCAGGATGACATGTGGGGTGACATGTAGGGTGACATGTAGGATGAATTGTAGGGTGACATGTAGGGTGACATGTAGGGTGACATGCAGGGTGACATGTAGGGTGACATGTAGAGAGACATGCAGGGTGACATGTAAAGTGACATTTAGGGTGACATAGGGAGTGACATGCAGAGTGACATGTAGGGTAACATTTAAAATGACATGCAGGATGATATGTGGGGTGACATGTAGGGTGACATGTAGGGTGACATGTAGGGTGACATGTAGGGTGACATGTAGGGTGACATGTAGGGTGACATGTAGGGAGACATGCAGGGTGACATGTAAAGTGACAATTAGGGTGACATAGGGAGTGACATGCAGAGTGACATGTAGGGTGACATGTAGGATGACATGTAAATTGACATTTAGGGTGACATATAGGGTGACGTGCAGAGTGACATGTAGTATGAAATATAGGAAAACATGCAGATTGACATGTAAGGTAACATTCAAGGTGACATGTAGGGTGACATGCAGAGTGACATGTAGGGTGACATGCAGGGTGACATGCAGAATGACATGTGGGGTGACATGTAGGGTGACAAGCAGAGTGACATGAAGGGTGACATGCAGGGTGACATGTATGGTAAAATGCTGGGTGACAAGTAGGGTGACATGTTGGGTGACATGTAGTATGATATGTAGGGTGACATTTAGGGTGACATGCAGGGTGATCTGCAGAGTGACTAGTAGGGTAACATTTAAGGTGACATGTAGAGTGACATGTAGGGTGACATGCAGGGTGACATGTAGGGTGACATGTAGGGTGACATGCAGGATGACATGTAGGATGACATGTTGGGTTACATGTAGGATGACATGTAGGGTGACATGTAGGGTGACATGTAGGGTGACATGTAGGGTGACATGTAGGGTGACATGTAGGGTGACATGTAGGGTGACATGTAGGGAGACATTTAGGGTGACATGTAGGGTGACAAGCAGAGTGACATGAAGGGTGACATGCAGGGTGACATGTATGGTAAAATGCTGGGTGACAAGTAGGGTGACATGCGGGGTGACATGTAAGGTGAAATGTAAGGTGACATGCAGGGTGACATGCAGGATGACATGCAGGAAGACATGCAGGATGACATGCAGGAAGACATGCAGTATGACATGTAGGGTTATATTTAGGGTGACATGTAGGGTGACATGTAGGGTGACATGTGGAGTGACATGTAGGGTGATATGCAGGGTGACATGTAAAGTGACATTTAGGTTGACATATAGGGTGACATGCAGAGTGACATGTAGGGTAACACTTAAGGTGACATGCAGGATGACATGTGGGGTGACATGTAGGATGAATTGTAGGGTGACATGTAGGGTGACATATAGGGTGAGATGCAGAGTGACATGTAGGGTAACATTTAAGGTGACATGTAGGATGACATGCAGGGTGACATGTAGGGTGACATATGTGTGTGTGTGTGTGTGTGTGTGTGTGTATGTGTGTGTGGGTGTGTGTGTGTGTGTGTGTGTGTGTGTGTGTGTGTGTGTGTGTGTGTGTGTGTGTGTGTGTGTGTGTGTGTGTGTGTGTGTGTGTGTGTGTGTGTGTGTGTGTGTGTGTGTGTGTGTGTCTGTGTGTGAAATATGTAACTTGGATATGTACGTATTGGTTAGTTGTGTAACACGTGAGTTGGCAGTGTAAGGACGAGTGTAAGGAGAATGGAGGGAGGACTGTAGGGAGAATGGAGGAAGGAGTGTAGGGAGGATGGAGGGAGGAGTGTAGGGAGGATGGAGGGAGGAGTGTAGGGAGGATGGAGGAAGGAGTGTAGGGAGGATGGAGGGAGGAGTGTAGGGAAAATGGAGGGAGGAGTGTAAGGAGAATGGAAGGAGGAGTGTAGGGAGGATGGAGGAAGGAGTGTAGGGAGAATGGAAGGAGGAGTGTAGGGAGAATGGAGGAAGGAGTGTAGGGAGAATGGAGGGAGGAGTGTAGGGAGAATGGAGGGAGGAGTGTAGGGAGAATGGAGGGAGGAGTGTAGGGAAAATGGAAGGAGGAGTGTAGGGAGGATGGAGGGAGGAGTGCAGGGAGGATGGAGGGAGGAGTGTAGAGAAAATGAAGAAAGGAGTGTAAGGAGAATGGAGGGAGGAGAGTAGGGAGGATGGAAGGAGGAGTGTAGGGAGAATGGAGGGAGGAGTGTAGGGAGGATGGAGGGAGGAGTGTAGGGAGAATGGAGGGAGGAGTGTAGGGAGAATGGAGGGAGGAGTGTAGGGAGGATGGAGGAAGGAGTGTAGGGAGAATGGAAGGAGGAGTGTAGGGAGGATGGAGGAAGGAGTGTAGGGAGAATGGAGGGAGGAGTGTAGGGAGGATGGAGGGAGGAGTGTAGGGAGAATGGAGGGAGGAGTGTAGGGAGAATGGAAGGAGAAGTGTAGGGAGAATCGAAGGAGGAGTGTAGGTAGGATGGAGGGAGGAGTGTAGGGAGAATGGAGGGAGGAGTGTAGGGAGGATGGAGGGAGGAGTGTAGGGAGAATGGAGGGAGGAGTGTAGGGAGAATGGAGGGAGGAGTGTAGGGAGGATGGAGGAAGGAGTGTAGGGAGAATGGAAGGAGGAGTGTAGGGAGGATGGAGGAAGGAGTGTAGGGAGAATGGAGGGAGGAGTGTAGGGAGGATGGAGGGAGGAGTGTAGGGAGAATGGAGGGAGGAGTGTAGGGAGAATGGAGGGAGAAGTGTAGGGAGAATCGAAGGAGGAGTGTAGGTAGGATGGAGGGAGGAGTGTAAGGAGGAAGGAGGGAGGAGTGTAGGGAGGATGGAAGGAGGATTGTAGGGAGAATGGAAGGAGGAGTGTAAGGAGGAAGGAAGGAGGAGTGTAGGGAGGATGGAAGGAGGAGTGTAGGGAGAATGGAAGGAGGAGTGTAGAGAGGATGGAGGAAGGAGTGTAGGGAGAATGGAGGGAGGAGTGTAGGGAGAATGGAGAGAGGAGTGTAGGGAGGATGGAGGGAGGAGTGTAGGGAGGATGGAGGAAGGAGTGTAGGGATGATGGAGGGAGGAGTGTAGGGAGAATGGAGAAAGGAGTGTAGGTAGGATGGAGGGAGGAGTGTAGCTAGAATGGAGGGAGGAGTGTAGGGAGAATGGAGGGAGGAGTGTAGGGAGAATGGAGGGAGGAGTGTAGGGAGAATGGAGGGTAGAGTGTAGGGAGGATGGAGGGAGGAGTGTGGGGAGAATTGAGGGAGGAGTGTAGGGAGGATGGAAGGAGGAGTGTAGAGAGGATGGAGGAAGGAGTGTAGGGAGAATGGAGGGAGGAGTGTAGGGAGGATGGAGGGAGGAGTGTAGGGAGGATGGAGGAAGGAGTGTAGGGAAAATGGAGGGAGGAGTGTAGAGAGGATGGAGGGAGGAGTGTAGGGAGAATGGAGGGAGGAGTGTAGGGAGAATGGAGGGAGGAGTGTAAGGAGGATGGAGGGAGGAGTGTAGGGAGGATGGAGGAAGGAGTGTAGGGATGATGGAGGGAGGAGTGTAGGGAGAATGGAGAAAGGAGTGTAGGTAGGATGGAGGGAGGAGTGTAGCTAGAATGGAGGGAGGAGTGTAGGGAGAATGGAGGGTAGAGTGTAGGGAGGATGGAGGGAGGAGTGTAGGGAGGATGGAGGGAGGAGTGTGGGGAGAATTGAGGGAGGAGTGTAGGGAGGATGGAAGGAGGAGTGTATGGAGAATGGAGGGAGGAGTGTAGGGAGGATGGAGGGAGGAGTGTAGGGAGGATGGAAGGAGGATTGTAGGGAGAATAGAAGGAGGAGTGTAAGGAAGAAGGAAGGAGGAGTGTAGGGAGGATGGAAAGAGGAGTGTAGGGAGGATGGAGGATGGAGTGTAGGGAGAATGGAGGGAGAAGTGTAGGGAGAATCGAAGGAGGAGTGTAGGTAGGATGGAGGGAGGAGTGTAAGGAGGAAGGAGGGAGGAGTGTAGGGAGGATGGAAGGAGGATTGTAGGGAGAATCGAAGGAGGAGTGTAAGGAGGAAGGAAGGAGGAGTGTAGGGAGGATGGAAAGAGGAGTGTAGGGAGAATGGAAGGAAGAGTGTAGAGAGGATGGAGGAAGGAGTGTAGGGAGAATGGAGGGAGGAGTGTAGGGAGAATGGAGGGAGGAGTGTAGGGAGAATGATAGGAGGAGTGTAGGGAGAATGGAGGGAGGAGTGTAAGGAGGATGGAGGGAGAAGTGTAGGGAAAATCGAAGGAGGAGTGTAGGTAGGATGGAGGGAGGAGTGTAAGGAGGAAGGAGGGAGGAGTGTAGGGAGGATGGAAAGAGGATTGTAGGGAGAATGGAAGGAGGAGTGTAAGGAGGAAGGAAGGAGGAGTGTAGGGAGGATGGAAGGAGGAGTGTAGGGAGAATGGAAGGAGGAGTGTAGAGAGGATGGAGGAAGGAGTGTAGGGAGAATGGAGGGAAGAGTGTAGGTAGGATGGAGGGAGGAGTGTAAGGAGGAAGGAGGGAGGAGTGTAGGGAGGATGGAAGGAGGATTGTAGGGAGAATGGAAGGAGGAGTGTAGGGAGAATGGAGGGAGGAGTGTAGAGAGGATGGAGGGAGGAGTGTAGGGAGAATGGAGGGAGGAGTGTAGGGAGAATGGAGGGAGGAGTGTAGGGAGGATGGAGGAAAGAGTGTAGGGAGAATGGAAGGAGGAGTGTAGGGAGGATGGAGGAAGGAGTGTAGGGAGAATGGAGGGAGGAGTGTAGGGAGGATGGAGGGAGGAGTGTAGGGAGAATGGAGGGAGGAGTGTAGGGAGAATGGAGGGAGAAGTGTAGGGAGAATCGAAGAAGGAGTGTAGGTAGGATGGAGGGAGGAGTGTAAGGAGGAAGGAGGGAAGAGTGTAGGGAGGATGGAAGGAGGATTGTAGGGAGAATGGAAGGAGGAGTGTAAGGAGGAAGGAAGGAGGAGTGTAGGGAGGATGGAAGGAGGAGTGTAGGGAGAATGGAAGGAGGAGTGTAGAGAGGATGGAGGAAGGAGTGTAGGGAGAATGGAGGGAAGAGTGTAGGGAGAATGGAGGGAGGAGTGTAGGGAGAATGGAGGGAGGAGTGTAAGGAGGATGGAGGGAGGAGTGTAGGGAGGATGGAGGAAGGAGTGTAGGGAGGATGGAGGGAGGAGTGTAGGGAGAATGGAGGTAGGAGTGTAGGGAGGATGGAGGGAGGAGTGTAAGGAGGATGGAGGGAGGAGTGTAGGGAGGATGGAGGAAGGAGTGTAAGGAGGATGGAGGTAGGAGTGTAGGGAGAATGGAGGGAGGAGTGTAGGGAGAATGGAGGGTAGAGTGTAGGGAGGATGGAGGGAGAATGGAGGGAGGAGTGTAGGGAGAATGGAGGGAGGAGTGTAGGGAGAATGGAGGGTAGAGTGTAGGGAGGATGGAGGGAGAATGGAGGGAGGAGTGTAGGGAGGATGGAGGGAGGAGTGTGGGGAGAATTGAGGGAGGAGTGTAGGGAGGATGGAAGGAGGAGTGTAGGGAGAATGGAGGAAGGAGTGTATGGAGAATGGAGGGAGGAGTGTAGGGAGGATGGAAGGAGGAGTGTAAGGAGGATGGAAGGATGAGTGTAGGGAGGATGGAGGAAGGAGTGTAGGGAGAATGGAGGGAGGAGTGTAGGGAAAATGGAAGGAGGAGTGTAGGGAAAATGGAGGGAGGAGAGTAGGGAGAATGGAGGAAGGAGTGTAGGGAGGATGGAAGGAGGAGTGTAAGGAGATTGGAGGGAGGAGTGTAGGGAGGATGGAGGATGGAGTGTAGGGAGAATGGAGGGAGGAGTGTAGGGAGGATGGAGGGAGGAGTGTAGGGAGGATGGAAGGAGGAGTGTAGGGAAAATGGAGGGAGGAGTGTAAGGAGAATGGAGGGAGGAGTGTAGGGAAGATGGAGGAAGGAGTGTAGGGAGAATGGAGGGAGGAGTGTAGGGAAGATGGAAGGAGGAGTGTAGGGAGAATGGAGGGAGGAGTGTAAGGAGAATGGAGGGAGGAGAGTAGGGAGGCTGGAGGGAGGAGTGTAAGGAAAATGAGAGGAGGAGTGTAAGGAGGATTGAGGAAGGAGTGTAGGGAGAATGGAGGGAGGAGTGTAGGGAGAATGGAAGGAGGAGTGTAGGTAGGATGGAGGGAGGAGTGTAGGGAGAATGGAAGGAGGAGTGTAGGGAGAATGGAGGGAGGAGTGTAGGGAGAATGGAGGGTAGAGTGTAGGGAGGATGGAGGGAGGAGTGTGGGGAGAATTGAGGGAGGAGTGTAGGGAGGATGGAAGGAGGAGTGTAGAGAGGATGGAGGAAGGAGTGTAGGGAGAATGGAGGGAGGAGTGTAGGGAGGATGGAGGGAGGAGTGTAGGGAGGATGGAGGAAGGAGTGTAGGGAAAATGGAGGGAGGAGTGTAGAGAGGATGGAGGGAGGAGTGTAGGGAGAATGGAGGGAGGAGTGTAGGGAGAATGGAGGGAGGAGTGTAAGGAGGATGGAGGGAGGAGTGTAGGGAGGATGGAGGAAGGAGTGTAGGGATGATGGAGGGAGGAGTGTAGGGAGAATGGAGAAAGGAGTGTAGGTAGGATGGAGGGAGGAGTGTAGCTAGAATGGAGGGAGGAGTGTAGGGAGAATGGAGGGTAGAG
This sequence comes from Branchellion lobata, assembly GCA_947562095.1. Classification (NCBI taxonomy): domain Eukaryota; kingdom Metazoa; phylum Annelida; class Clitellata; order Hirudinida; family Piscicolidae; genus Branchellion; species Branchellion lobata. The sequence goes on along the minus strand of OX387252.1, from coordinate 4,569,676 downwards.
TGTAGGGAGGATGGAGGGAGGAGTGTAGGGAGGATGGAGGGAGGAGTGTGGGGAGAATTGAGGGAGGAGTGTAGGGAGGATGGAAGGAGGAGTGTATGGAGAATGGAGGGAGGAGTGTAGGGAGGATGGAGGGAGGAGTGTAGGGAGGATGGAAGGAGGATTGTAGGGAGAATAGAAGGAGGAGTGTAAGGAAGAAGGAAGGAGGAGTGTAGGGAGGATGGAAAGAGGAGTGTAGGGAGGATGGAGGATGGAGTGTAGGGAGAATGGAGGGAGAAGTGTAGGGAGAATCGAAGGAGGAGTGTAGGTAGGATGGAGGGAGGAGTGTAAGGAGGAAGGAGGGAGGAGTGTAGGGAGGATGGAAGGAGGATTGTAGGGAGAATCGAAGGAGGAGTGTAAGGAGGAAGGAAGGAGGAGTGTAGGGAGGATGGAAAGAGGAGTGTAGGGAGAATGGAAGGAAGAGTGTAGAGAGGATGGAGGAAGGAGTGTAGGGAGAATGGAGGGAGGAGTGTAGGGAGAATGGAGGGAGGAGTGTAGGGAGAATGATAGGAGGAGTGTAGGGAGAATGGAGGGAGGAGTGTAAGGAGGATGGAGGGAGAAGTGTAGGGAAAATCGAAGGAGGAGTGTAGGTAGGATGGAGGGAGGAGTGTAAGGAGGAAGGAGGGAGGAGTGTAGGGAGGATGGAAAGAGGATTGTAGGGAGAATGGAAGGAGGAGTGTAAGGAGGAAGGAAGGAGGAGTGTAGGGAGGATGGAAGGAGGAGTGTAGGGAGAATGGAAGGAGGAGTGTAGAGAGGATGGAGGAAGGAGTGTAGGGAGAATGGAGGGAAGAGTGTAGGTAGGATGGAGGGAGGAGTGTAAGGAGGAAGGAGGGAGGAGTGTAGGGAGGATGGAAGGAGGATTGTAGGGAGAATGGAAGGAGGAGTGTAGGGAGAATGGAGGGAGGAGTGTAGAGAGGATGGAGGGAGGAGTGTAGGGAGAATGGAGGGAGGAGTGTAGGGAGAATGGAGGGAGGAGTGTAGGGAGGATGGAGGAAAGAGTGTAGGGAGAATGGAAGGAGGAGTGTAGGGAGGATGGAGGAAGGAGTGTAGGGAGAATGGAGGGAGGAGTGTAGGGAGGATGGAGGGAGGAGTGTAGGGAGAATGGAGGGAGGAGTGTAGGGAGAATGGAGGGAGAAGTGTAGGGAGAATCGAAGAAGGAGTGTAGGTAGGATGGAGGGAGGAGTGTAAGGAGGAAGGAGGGAAGAGTGTAGGGAGGATGGAAGGAGGATTGTAGGGAGAATGGAAGGAGGAGTGTAAGGAGGAAGGAAGGAGGAGTGTAGGGAGGATGGAAGGAGGAGTGTAGGGAGAATGGAAGGAGGAGTGTAGAGAGGATGGAGGAAGGAGTGTAGGGAGAATGGAGGGAAGAGTGTAGGGAGAATGGAGGGAGGAGTGTAGGGAGAATGGAGGGAGGAGTGTAAGGAGGATGGAGGGAGGAGTGTAGGGAGGATGGAGGAAGGAGTGTAGGGAGGATGGAGGGAGGAGTGTAGGGAGAATGGAGGTAGGAGTGTAGGGAGGATGGAGGGAGGAGTGTAAGGAGGATGGAGGGAGGAGTGTAGGGAGGATGGAGGAAGGAGTGTAAGGAGGATGGAGGTAGGAGTGTAGGGAGAATGGAGGGAGGAGTGTAGGGAGAATGGAGGGTAGAGTGTAGGGAGGATGGAGGGAGAATGGAGGGAGGAGTGTAGGGAGAATGGAGGGAGGAGTGTAGGGAGAATGGAGGGTAGAGTGTAGGGAGGATGGAGGGAGAATGGAGGGAGGAGTGTAGGGAGGATGGAGGGAGGAGTGTGGGGAGAATTGAGGGAGGAGTGTAGGGAGGATGGAAGGAGGAGTGTAGGGAGAATGGAGGAAGGAGTGTATGGAGAATGGAGGGAGGAGTGTAGGGAGGATGGAAGGAGGAGTGTAAGGAGGATGGAAGGATGAGTGTAGGGAGGATGGAGGAAGGAGTGTAGGGAGAATGGAGGGAGGAGTGTAGGGAAAATGGAAGGAGGAGTGTAGGGAAAATGGAGGGAGGAGAGTAGGGAGAATGGAGGAAGGAGTGTAGGGAGGATGGAAGGAGGAGTGTAAGGAGATTGGAGGGAGGAGTGTAGGGAGGATGGAGGATGGAGTGTAGGGAGAATGGAGGGAGGAGTGTAGGGAGGATGGAGGGAGGAGTGTAGGGAGGATGGAAGGAGGAGTGTAGGGAAAATGGAGGGAGGAGTGTAAGGAGAATGGAGGGAGGAGTGTAGGGAAGATGGAGGAAGGAGTGTAGGGAGAATGGAGGGAGGAGTGTAGGGAAGATGGAAGGAGGAGTGTAGGGAGAATGGAGGGAGGAGTGTAAGGAGAATGGAGGGAGGAGAGTAGGGAGGCTGGAGGGAGGAGTGTAAGGAAAATGAGAGGAGGAGTGTAAGGAGGATTGAGGAAGGAGTGTAGGGAGAATGGAGGGAGGAGTGTAGGGAGAATGGAAGGAGGAGTGTAGGTAGGATGGAGGGAGGAGTGTAGGGAGGATGGAAGGAGGAGTGTAGAAGGAAGGGAGGGAGGAGTGTAGGGAAGATGGAAGGAGGAGTGTAGGGAGAATGGAGAGAGGAGTGTAGAGAGGATGGAAAGAGAAGTGTAGGGAGGTTGAAGGGAGGAGTGTAGGGAGGATGGAGAGAGGAGTGTAGGGAGAATGGAGGGAGAAGTGTAGAGAGAATGAGGGAGGAGTGTAGGGAGAATGGAGGGAGGAGTGTAGGGAGGATGGAGGGAGGAGTGTAAGGAGAATGGAGGGAGGAGTGTAGGGAGAATGGAGGGAGGAGTGTAGGGAGAATGGAGGGAAGAGTGTAGGGAGAAAGGAGGGAGGAGTGTAGGGAAGATGGAGGAAGGAGTGTAGGGAGAATGGAGGGAGGAGTGTAGGGAGAATGGAGGGAGGAGTGTAAGGAGAATGGAGGAAGGAGTGTAGGGAGAATGGAGGAAGGAGTGTAGAGAAAATAGAGGGAGGAGTGTAAGGAGGATGGAGGGAGGAGTGTAAAGAGAATGGAGGGATGAGTGTAGGGAGAATGGAGGGAGGAGAGTAGGGAGAATGGAGGAAGGAGTGTAGGGAGAATGGAGAAAGGAGTGTAGAGAGGATGGAGGGAGGAGTGTGGGGAGAATTGAGGGAGGAGTGTAGGGAGGATGGAAGGAGGAGTGTAGGGAGAATGGAGGGAGGAGTGTATGGAGAATGGAGGGAGGAGTGTAGGGAGGATGGTGGGAGGAGTGTAAGGAGAATGGAAGGATGAGTGTAGGGAGGATGGAGGAAGGAGTGTAGGGAGAATGGAGGGAGGAGTGTAGGGAGAATGGAAGGAGGAGTGTAGGGAAAATGGAGGGAGGAGTGTAGGGAGAATGGAGGGAGGAGTGTAGGGAGGATGGAAGGAGGAGTGTAAGGAGATTGGAGGGAGGAGTGTAGGGAGGATGGAGGATGGAGTGTAGGGAGAATGGAGGGAGGAATGTAGGGAAAATGGAGGGAGTGGTGTAGGGAGGATGGAGGGAGGAGTGTAGGGAGGATGGAAGGAGGAGTGTAGGGAGAATGGAGGGAGGAGTGTAAGGAGAATGGAGGGAGGAGTGTAGGGAAGATGGAGGAAGGAGTGTAGGGAGAATGGAGGAAGGAGTGTAGGGAGAATGGAGGGAGGAGTGTAGGGAGGATGGAAGGAGGAGTGTAAAGAGAATGGAGGAAGGAGTGTAGGAAGGATGGAGGAAGGAGTGTAGGGAGAATGGAGGGAGGAGTGTAGGGAGAATGGAAGGAGTAGTGTAGGGAGGATGGAGGAAGGAGTGTAGGGAGATTGGAGGGAGGAGTGTAGGGAGAATGGAGGAAGGAGTGTAGGGAGAATGGAAGGAGGAGTGTAGGTAGGATGGAGGGAGGAGTGTAGGGGGAATGGAAGGCGGAGTGTAAGGAGGATGGAGGGAGGAGTGTAGAAGGAATGGAGGGAGGAGTGTAGGGAGGATGGAAGGAGGAGTGTAGGGAGAATGGAGGGAGGAGTGTAGAGAGGATGGAAAGAGGAGTGTAGGGAGGTTGAAGGGAGGAGTGTAAGGAGGATGGAAGGAGGAGTGTAAGGAGAATGGAGGGAGGAGTGTGGGGAGAATGGAGGGAGGAGTGTAGGGAGGATGGAGGGAGGAGTGTAGGGAGAATGGAGGGAGGAGTGTAGAGAGAATGAGGGAGGAGTGTAGGGAGAATGGAGGGAGGAGTGTAGGGAGAATAGAGGGAGGAGTGTAGGGAGAATGGAGGGAAGAGTGTAGCGAGAATGGAGGGAGGAGTGTAGAGAGAATGGAGGGAGAAGTGTAGGGAAAAAGGAGGGAGGAGTGTAGAGAGAATGGAGGGAGGAGTGTAGGGAGGATGGAAGGAGGAGTGTAAGGAGAATGGAGGGAGGAGTGTAGGGAGAATGGAGGGAGGAGTGTAAGGAGAATGGAGGAAGGAGTGTAGGAAGGATGGAGGAAAGAGTGTAGGGAGTATGGAGGGATGAGTGTAGGGAGAATGGAGGGAGGAGTGTAGGGAGAATGGAAGGAGGAGTGTAAGGAGAATGGAGGGAGGAGTGTAGGGAGGATGGAAGGAGGAGTGTAGGGAGAATGGAGGGAGGAGAGTAGGGAGAATGGAGGAAGGAGTGTAGGGAGAATGGAGGGAGGAGTGTAGGGAGAATGGAGGGAGGAGTGTAGGGAGGATGGAAGGAGGAGTGTAAGGAGATTGGAGGGAGGAGTGTAGGGAGGATGGAGGAAGGAGTGTAGGGAGAATGGAAGGAGGAGTGTAGGGAAGATGGAGGAAGGAGTGTAGGGAGGATGGAGGAAGGAGTGTAGGGAGGATGGAAGGAGGAGTGTAGGGAGAATGGAGGGAGGAGTGTAGGGAGAATGGAAGGAGGAGTGTAGGGAGAATGGAGGGAGGAGTGTAGGGAGAATGGAGGGAGGATTGTAGGGAGGATGGAGGGAGGAGTGTAGGGAAAATGGAGGGAGGAGTGTAGGGAGAATGGAGGGAGGAGTGTAGGGAGAATGGAAGGAGGAGTGTAAGGAGAATTGAGGGAGGAGTATAGGGAGGATGGAGGATAGAGTGTAGGGAGAATGGAGGGAGGAGTGTGGGGAGAATGGAGGGAGGAGTGTAGGGAAGATGGAGGATGGAGTGTAGGGAGAATGGAGGGAGGAGTGTAGGGAGGATGGAAGGAGGAGTGTAAGGAGAATGGAGGGAGGAGTGTAGGGAGAATGGAGGAAGGAGTGTAGGGAGAATGGAGGGAGGAGTGTAGGGAGAATAAAAGGAGGAGTGTAGGGAGAATGGAGGGAGGAGAGTAGGGAGGATGGAGGGAGGAATATAGGGAGAATGGAGGGAGGAGTGTAGGGAGAATGGAAGGAGGAGTGTAGGTAGGATGGAGGAAAGAGTGTAGGGGGAATGGAGGGAGGAGTGTAAGGAGGATGGAAGGAGGAGTATAGGGAGAATGGAGAGAGGAGTGTAGGGAGGATGGAGGGAGGAGTGTAGGGAGGATGGAGGGAGGAGTGTAAAAAGAATGGAGGAAGGAGTTTAGGGAGAATGGAGGGAGGAGTGTAGGGAGAATGGAGGGAGGAGTGTGGGGAGGATGGAGGGAGGAGTGTAAAGAGAATGGAGGGAGGAGTGTAGGGAGAATGGAGGGAGGAGTGTAGGGAGAATGGAGGGAGGAGTGTAAAGAGAATGGAGGGAGGAGTGTAGGGAGGATGGAGGAAGGAGTGTAGGGAAAATGGAGAGAGGAGTGTAGGGAGAATGGAAGGAGGAATGTAGGGAGAATGGAGGGAGGAGAGTAGGGAGAATGGAGGAAGGAGTGTAGGGAGAATAGAGGGAGAGAGTAGGGAGAATGGAGGGAGGAGAGTAGGGAGAATGGAGGGAGAGAGTAGGGAGAATGGAGGGAGGAGTGTAGGGAGAATAGAGGGAGGAGTGTAGGGAGGATGGAAGGAGGAGTGTAAGGAGATTGGAGGGAGGAGTGTAGGGAGGATGGAGGAAGGAGTGTAGGGAGAATGGAAGGAGGAGTGTAGGGAAGATGGAGGAAGGAGTGTAGGGAGGATGGAGGAAGGAGTGTAGGGAGGATGGAGGGAGGAGTGTAGGGAGAATGGAAGGAGGAGTGTAGGGAGAATGGAGGGAGGAGTGTAGGGAGAATGGAGGGAGGATTGTAGGGAGGATGGAGGGAGGAGTGTAGGGAGAATGGAGGGAGGAGTGTAGAGAGAATGGAGGGAGGAGTGTAGGGAGAATGGAGGGAGGAGTGTAGGGAGGATGGAGGGAGGAGTGTAGGGAGGATGGAGGGAGGAGTGTAGGGAGAATGGCGGGAAGAGTGTAGCGAGAATGGAGGAAGGAGTGTAGGGAGAATGGAGGGAGAAGTTTAGGGAGAATGGAGGGAGGAGTGTAGGGAGGATGGAGGGAGGAGTGTAGGGAGAATGGAGGGAGGAGTGTAGAGAGAATGGAGGGAGGAGTGTAGGGAGAATGGAGGGAGGAGTGTAGGGAGGATGGAGGGAGGAGTGTAAGGAAGATGGAGGAAGGAGTTTAGGGAGAATGGAGGGAGGAGTGTAGGGAGAATGGAGGGAGGAGTGTGGGGAGGATGGAGGGAGGAGTGTAAAGAGAATGGAGGGAGGAGTGTAGGGAGAATGGAAGGAGGAGTGTAGGGAGGATGGAGGGAGGAGTGTAAAGAGAATGGAGGGAGGAGTGTAAGGAGGATGGAGGAAGGAGGGTAGGGAAAATGGAGGGAGGAGTGTAGGGAGAATGGAAGGAGGAGTGTAGGGAGAATGGAGGGAGGAGTGTAAGGAGAATTGAGGGAGGAGTATAGGGAGGATGGAGGATAGAGTGTAGGGAGAATGGAGGGAGGAGTGTGGGGAGAATGGAGGGAGGAGTGTAGGGAAGATGGAGGATGGAGTGTAGGGAGAATGGAGGGAGGAGTGTAGGGAGGATGGAAGGAGGAGTGTAGGGAGAATGGAAGGAGGAGTGTAAGGAGAATGGAGGGAAGAGTGTAGGGAGAATGGAGGAAGGAGTGTAGGGAGAATGGAGGGAGGAGTGTAGGGAGAATGGAAGGAGGAGTGTAGGGAGAATGGTGGGAGGAGAGTAGGGAGGATGGAGGGAGGAGTGTAAGGAGAATGGGATGAGGAGTGTAAGGATGATGGAGGGAGGAGTGTAGTGAGAATGGAGGGAGGAGTATAGGGAGAATGGAGGGAGGAGTGTAGGGAGAATGGAAGGAGGAGTGTAGGTAGGATGGAGGAAGGAGTGTAGGGGGAATGGAGGGAGGAGTGTAAGGAGGATGGAAGGAGGAGTGTAGGGAGAATGGAGAGAGGAGTGTAGGGAGGATGGAGGGAGGAGTGTAGGGAGGATGGAGGGAGGAGTGTAAGGAGAATGGAGGAAGGAGTTTAGGGAGAATGGAGGGAGGAGTGTAGGGAGAATGGAGGGAGGAGTGTGGGGAGGATGGAGGGAGGAGTGTAAGGAGAATGGAGGAAGGAGTTTAGGGAGAATGAAGGGAGGAGTGTAGGGAGAATGGAGGGAGGAGTGTGGGGAAGATGGAGGGAGGAGTGTAAAGAGATTGGAGGGAGGAGTGTAGGGAGAATGGAGGGAGGAGTGTAGGGAGGATGGAGGGAGGAGTGTAAAGAGAATGGAGGGAGGAGTGTAGGGAGGATGGAGGAAGGAGTGTAGGGAAAATGGAGGGAGGAGTGTAGGGAGAATGGAAGGAGGAGTGTAGGGAGAATGGAGGGAGGAGTGTAAGGAGAATTGAGGGAGGAGTATAGGGAGGATGGAGGATAGAGTGTAGGGAGAATGGAGGGAGGAGTGTGGGGAGAATGGAGGGAGGAGTGTAGGGAAGATGGAGGATGGAGTGTAGGGAGAGTGGAGGGAGGAGTGTAGGGAGGATGGAAGGAGGAGTGTAAGGAGAATGGAGGGAGGAGTGTAGGGAGAATGGAGGGAGGAGTGTAGGGAGAATGGAAGGAGGAGTGTAGGGAGAATGGAGGGAGGAGAGTAGGGAGGATGGAGGGAGGAGTGTAAGGAGAATGGGATGAGGAGTGTAAGGAGGATGGAGGGAGGAGTGTAGTGAGAATGGAGGGAGGAGTATAGGGAGAATGGAGGGAGGAGTGTAGGGAGAATGGAGGGAGGAGTGTAGAGAGGATGGAAAGAGGAGTGTAGGGAGGTTGAAGGGAGGAGTGTAAGGAGGATGGAAGGTGGAGTGTGGGGAGAATGGAGGGAGGAGTGTAGGGAGGATGGAGGGAGGAGTGTAGGGAGAATGGAGGGAGGAGTGTAGAGAGAATGAGGGAGGAGTGTAGGGAGAATGGAGGGAGGAGTGTAGGGAGAATAGAGGGAGGAGTGTAGGGAGAATGGAGGGAAGAGTGTAGCGAGAATGGAGGGAGGAGTGTAGAGAGAATGGAGGGAGAAGTGTAGGGAAAAAGGAGGGAGGAGTGTAGAGAGAATGGAGGGAGGAGTGTAGGGAGGATGGAAGGAGGAGTGTAAGGAGAATGGAGGGAGGAGTGTAGGGAGAATGGAGGAAAGAGTGTAGGGAGTATGGAGGGATGAGTGTAGGGAGAATGGAGGGAGGAGTGTAGGGAGAATGGAAGGAGGAGTGTAAGGAGAATGGAGGGAGGAGTGTAGGGAGGATGGAAGGAGGAGTGTAGGGAGAATGGAGGGAGGAGAGTAGGGAGAATGGAGGAAGGAGTGTAGGGAGAATGGAGGGAGGAGTGTAGGGAGAATGGAGGGAGGAGTGTAGGGAGGATGGAAGGAGGAGTGTAAGGAGATTGGAGGGAGGAGTGTAGGGAGGATGGAGGAAGGAGTGTAGGGAGAATGGAAGGAGGAGTGTAGGGAAGATGGAGGAAGGAGTGTAGGGAGGATGGAGGAAGGAGTGTAGGGAGGATGGAAGGAGGAGTGTAGGGAGAATGGAGGGAGGAGTGTAGGGAGAATGGAAGGAGGAGTGTAGGGAGAATGGAGGGAGGAGTGTAGGGAGAATGGAGGGAGGATTGTAGGGAGGATGGAGGGAGGAGTGTAGGGAAAATGGAGGGAGGAGTGTAGGGAGAATGGAGGGAGGAGTGTAGGGAGAATGGAAGGAGGAGTGTAAGGAGAATTGAGGGAGGAGTATAGGGAGGATGGAGGATAGAGTGTAGGGAGAATGGAGGGAGGAGTGTGGGGAGAATGGAGGGAGGAGTGTAGGGAAGATGGAGGATGGAGTGTAGGGAGAATGGAGGGAGGAGTGTAGGGAGGATGGAAGGAGGAGTGTAAGGAGAATGGAGGGAGGAGTGTAGGGAGAATGGAGGAAGGAGTGTAGGGAGAATGGAGGGAGGAGTGTAGGGAGAATGGAAGGAGGAGTGTAGGGAGAATGGAGGGAGGAGAGTAGGGAGGATGGAGGGAGGAATATAGGGAGAATGGAGGGAGGAGTGTAGGGAGAATGGAAGGTGGAGTGTAGGTAGGATGGAGGAAAGAGTGTAGGGGGAATGGAGGGAGGAGTGTAAGGAGGATGGAAGGAGGAGTATAGGGAGAATGGAGAGAGGAGTGTAGGGAGGATGGAGGGAGGAGTGTAGGGAGGATGGAGGGAGGAGTGTAAAGAGAATGGAGGAAGGAGTTTAGGGAGAATGGAGGGAGGAGTGTAGGGAGAATGGAGGGAGGAGTGTGGGGAGGATGGAGGGAGGAGTGTAAAGAGAATGGAGGGAGGAGTGTAGGGAGAATGGAGGGAGGAGTGTAGGGAGGATGGAGGGAGGAGTGTAGGGAGGATGGAGGAAGGAGTGTAGGGAAAATGAAGAGAGGAGTGTAGGGAGAATGGAAGGAGGAATGTAGGGAGAATGGAGGGAGGAGAGTAGGGAGAATGGAGGAAGGAGTGTAGGGAGAATGGAGGGAGGAGTGTAGGGAGAATAGAGGGAGGAGTGTAGGGAGGATGGAAGGAGGAGTGTAAGGAGATTGGAGGGAGGAGTGTAGGGAGGATGGAGGAAGGAGTGTAGGGAGAATGGAAGGAGGAGTGTAGGGAAGATGGAGGAAGGAGTGTAGGGAGGATGGAGGAAGGAGTGTAGGGAGGATGGAGGGAGGAGTGTAGGGAGAATGGAAGGAGGAGTGTAGGGAGAATGGAGGGAGGAGTGTAGGGAGAATGGAGGGAGGATTGTAGGGAGGATGGAGGGAGGAGTGTAGGGAGAATGGAGGGAGGAGTGTAGAGAGAATGGAGGGAGGAGTGTAGGGAGAATGGAGGGAGGAGTGTAGGGAGGATGGAGGGAGGAGTGTAGGGAGGATGGAGGGAGGAGTGTAGGGAGAATGGCGGGAAGAGTGTAGCGAGAATGGAGGAAGGAGTGTAGGGAGAATGGAGGGAGGAGTGTAGGGAGAATGGAGGGAGGAGTGTAGGGAGGATGGAGGGAGGAGTGTAGGGAGAATGGAGGGAGGAGTGTAGAGAGAATGGAGGGAGGAGTGTAGGGAGAATGGAGGGAGGAGTGTAGGGAGGATGGAGGGAGGAGTGTAAGGAAGATGGAGGAAGGAGTTTAGGGAGAATGGAGGGAGGAGTGTAGGGAGAATGGAGGGAGGAGTGTGGGGAGGATGGAGGGAGGAGTGTAAAGAGAATGGAGGGAGGAGTGTAGGGAGAATGGAAGGAGGAGTGTAGGGAGGATGGAGGGAGGAGTGTAAAGAGAATGGAAGGAGGAGTGTAAGGAGGATGGAGGAAGGAGGGTAGGGAAAATGGAGGGAGGAGTGTAGGGAGAATGGAAGGAGGAGTGTAGGGAGAATGGAGGGAGGAGTGTAAGGAGAATTGAGGGAGGAGTATAGGGAGGATGGAGGATAGAGTGTAGGGAGAATGGAGGGAGGAGTGTGGGGAGAATGGAGGGAGGAGTGTAGGGAAGATGGAGGATGGAGTGTAGGGAGAATGGAGGGAGGAGTGTAGGGAGAATGGAAGGAGGAGTGTAGGGAGAATGGAAGGAGGAGTGTAAGGAGAATGGAGGGAAGAGTGTAGGGAGAATGGAGGAAGGAGTGTAGGGAGAATGGAGGGAGGAGTGTAGGGAGAATGGAAGGAGGAGTGTAGGGAGAATGGTGGGAGGAGAGTAGGGAGGATGGAGGGAGGAGTGTAAGGAGAATGGGATGAGGAGTGTAAGGATGATGGAGGGAGGAGTGTAGTGAGAATGGAGGGAGGAGTATAGGGAGAATGGAGGGAGGAGTGTAGGGAGAATGGAAGGAGGAGTGTAGGTAGGATGGAGGAAGGAGTGTAGGGGGAATGGAGGGAGGAGTGTAAGGAGGATGGAAGGAGGAGTGTAGGGAGAATGGAGAGAGGAGTGTAGGGAGGATGGAGGGAGGAGTGTAGGGAGGATGGAGGGAGGAGTGTAAGGAGAATGGAGGAAGGAGTTTAGGGAGAATGGAGGGAGGAGTGTAGGGAGAATGGAGGGAGGAGTGTGGGGAGGATGGAGGGAGGAGTGTAAGGAGAATGGAGGAAGGAGTTTAGGGAGAATGAAGGGAGGAGTGTAGGGAGAATGGAGGGAGGAGTGTGGGGAAGATGGAGGGAGGAGTGTAAAGAGATTGGAGGGAGGAGTGTAGGGAGAATGGAGGGAGGAGTGTAGGGAGGATGGAGGGAGGAGTGTAAAGAGAATGGAGGGAGGAGTGTAGGGAGGATGGAGGAAGGAGTGTAGGGAAAATGGAGGGAGGAGTGTAGGGAGAATGGAAGGAGGAGTGTAGGGAGAATGGAGGGAGGAGTGTAAGGAGAATTGAGGGAGGAGTATAGGGAGGATGGAGGATAGAGTGTAGGGAGAATGGAGGGAGGAGTGTGGGGAGAATGGAGGGAGGAGTGTAGGGAAGATGGAGGATGGAGTGTAGGGAGAATGGAGGGAGGAGTGTAGGGAGGATGGAAGGAGGAGTGTAAGGAGAATGGAGGGAGGAGTGTAGGGAGAATGGAGGGAGGAGTGTAGGGAGAATGGAAGGAGGAGTGTAGGGAGAATGGAGGGAGGAGAGTAGGGAGGATGGAGGGAGGAGTGTAAGGAGAATGGGATGAGGAGTGTAAGGAGGATGGAGGGAGGAGTGTAGTGAGAATGGAGGGAGGAGTATAGGGAGAATGGAGGGAGGAGTGTAGGGAGAATGGAAGGAGGAGTGTAGGTAGGATGGAGGAAGGAGTGTAGGGGGAATGGAGGGAGGAGTGTAGCGAGAATGGAGGGAGGAGTAGAGGGAGAATGGAGGGAGGAGTGTAGGGAGGATGGAAGGATGTTTGTAAATAGAATGGAGGGAGGAGTGTAGGGAGGACGGAGGAAGGAATTTAGGGAGAATGGAGGAAGGAGTGTAGGGAGGATGGGGGGAGGAGTGTGAGGAGAATGGAGGGAGGAGTGTAGGGAGGATGGAGAAAGCAGTGTAGGGAGATGGGAGGGAGGAGTATAGGGAGAATGGAGGGAGGAGTATAGGGAGAATGTAAGAAGGAGTGTAGGGAGAATGGAGGGAGGAGAGTGGGGAGAATGGAGGAAGGAGTGTAGGGAGAATGGAGGGAGGAGTGTAGGGAAAATGGAGGGAGGAGTGTAGGGAGGATGGAAGGAGGAGTGTAAGGAGATTGGAGGGAGGAGTGTAGGGAGGATGGAGGAAGGAGTGTAGGGAGAATGGAGGGAGGAGTGTAGGGAAAATGGAGGGAGGAGTGTAGGGAGGATGGAGGGAGGAGTGTAGGGAGGATGGAAGGAGGAGTGTAGGGAGAATGGAGGGAGGAGTGTAAGGAGAATGGAGGGAGGAGTGTAGGGAGAATGGAAGGATGAGTGTAGGGAGAATGGAGGGAGGAGTGTAGGGAGAATGGAGGGAGGATTGTAGGGAGGATGGAGGGTGGAGTGTAGGGAGGATGGAGGGAGGAGTGTAGGGAGGATGGAGGGAGGAGTGTAGGGAGAATGGAGGGAGGAGTGTAAGGAGAATGGAGGGAAGAGTGTTGCGAGAATGGAGGAAGGAGTGTAGGGAGAATGGAGGGAGAAGTGTAGGGAGGATGGAGGGAGGAGTGTAGAGAGGATGGAGGAAGTAGTTTAGGGAGAATGGAGGGAGGAGTGTAGGGAAAATGGAGGGAGGAGTGTAGGGAGAATGGAGGGAGGAGTGTAGGGAGAATGGAGGGAGGAGTGTAGGGAGGATGGAGGAAGTAGTTTAGGGAGAATGGAGGGAGGAGTGTAGGGAAAATGGAGGGAGGAGTGTAGGGAGAATGGAGGGAGGAGTGTAGGGAGGATGGAGGGAGGAGTGTAAAGAGAATGGAGGGAGGAGTGTAGGGAGGATGGAGGAAGGAGTGTAGGGAGAATGGAAGGAGGAGTGTAGGGAGAATGGAGGGAGGAGTGTAAGGAGAATGGAGGGAGGAGTATAGGGAGGATGGAGGAAGGAGTGTAGGGAGATTGGAGGGAGGACTGTAAGGAAAATGGAGAGAGGAGTGTTGGGAGAATGGAGGGAGGAGTGTAGGGAGGATGGAGGAAGTAGTTTAGGGAGAATGGAGGGAGGAGTGTAGGGAAGATGGAGGGAGGAGTGTAAGGAGAATTGAGGGAGGAGTATAGGGAGGATGGAGGATAGAGTGTAGGGAGAATGGAGGGAGGAGTGTGGGGAGAATGGAGGGAGGAGTGTAGGGAAGATGGAGGATGGAGTGTAGGGAGAATGGAGGGAGGAGTGTAGGGAGGATGGAAGGAGGAGTGTAAGGAGAATGGAGGGAGGAGTGTAGGGAGAATGGAGGAAGGAGTGTAGGGAGAATGGAGGGAGGAGTGTAGGGAGAATGGAAGGAGGAGTGTAGGGAGAATGGAGGGAGGAGAGTAAGGAGAATGGGATGAGGAGTGTAAGGAGGATGGAGGGAGGAGTGTAGTGAGAATGGAGGGAGGAGTATAGGGAGAATGGAGGGAGGAGTGTAGGGAGAATGGAAGGAGGAGTGTAGGTAGGATGGAGGAAGGAGTGTAGGGGGAATGGAGGGAGGAGTGTAAGGAGGATGGAAGGAGGAGTGTAGGGAGAATGGAGAGAGGAGTGTAGGGAGGATGGAGGGAGGAGTGTAGGGAGGATGGAGGGAGGAGTGTAGGGAGAATGGAGGGAAGAGTGTAGCGAGAATGGAGGGAGGAGTAGAGGGAGAATGGAGGGAGGAGTGTAGGGAGGATGGAAGGATGTTTGTAAATAGAATGGAGGGAGGAGTGTAGGGAGGACGGAGGAAGGAATTTAGGGAGAATGGAGGAAGGAGTGTAGGGAGGATGGGGGGAGGAGTGTGAGGAGAATGGAGGGAGGAGTGTAGGGAGGATGGAGGAAGCAGTGTAGGGAGATGGGAGGGAGGAGTGTAGGGAGAATGGAGGGAGGAGTATAGGGAGAATGGAAGAAGGAGTGTAGGGAGAATGGAGGGAGGAGAGTAGGGAGAATGGAGGAAGGAGTGTAGGGAGAATGGAGGGAGGAGTGTAGGGAAAATGGAGGGAGGAGTGTAGGGAGGATGGAAGGAGGAGTGTAAGGAGATTGGAGGGAGGAGTGTAGGGAGGATGGAGGAAGGAGTGTAGGGAGAATGGAGGGAGGAGTGTAGGGAAAATGGAGGGAGGAGTGTAGGGAGGATGGAGGGAGGAGTGTAGGGAGGATGGAAGGAGGAGTGTAGGGAGAATGGAGGGAGGAGTGTAAGGAGAATGGAGGGAGGAGTGTAGGGAGAATGGAAGGATGAGTGTAGGGAGAATGGAGGGAGGAGTGTAGGGAGAATGGAGGGAGGATTGTAGGGAGGATGGAGGGTGGAGTGTAGGGAGGATGGAGGGAGGAGTGTAGGGAGGATGGAGGGAGGAGTGTAGGGAGAATGGAGGGAGGAGTGTAAGGAGAATGGAGGGAAGAGTGTTGCGAGAATGGAGGAAGGAGTGTAGGGAGAATGGAGGGAGAAGTGTAGGGAGGATGGAGGGAGGAGTGTAGAGAGGATGGAGGAAGTAGTTTAGGGAGAATGGAGGGAGGAGTGTAGGGAAAATGGAGGGAGGAGTGTAGGGAGAATGGAGGGAGGAGTGTAGGGAGAATGGAGGGAGGAGTGTAGGGAGGATGGAGGGAGGAGTATAGGGAAAATGGAGGGAGGAGTGTAGGGAGAATGGAGGGAGGAGTGTAGGGAGAATGGAGGGAGGAGTGTAGGGAGGATGGAGGGAGGAGTATAGGGAAAATGGAGGGAGGAGTGTAAAGAGAATGGAGGGAGGAGTGTAGGGAGGATGGAGGAAGGAGTGTAAGGAGAATGGAGGGAGGAGTGTAAGGAGAATGGAGGGAGGAGTGTAGGGAGAATGGAAGGAGGAGTGTAGGGAGAATGGAGGGAGGAGTATAGGGAGGATGGAGGAAGGAGTGTAGGGAGATTGGAGGGAGGACTGTAAGGAAAATGGAGAGAGGAGTGTTGGGAGAATGGAGGGAGGAGTGTAGGGAGGATGGAGGAAGTAGTTTAGGGAGAATGGAGGGAGGAGTGTAGGGAAGATGGAGGGAGGAGTGTAAGGAGGATGGAGGGAGGAGTGTAGGGAGGATGGAAGGAGGAGTGTAGGGAGAATGGAGGGAGGAGTGTAGGGAGGATGGAGGGAGGAGTGTAAGGAGAATGGAGGGAGGAGTGTAGGGAGAATGGAGGGATGAGTGTAAAGAGAATGGAAGAAGGTGTGTAGGGAGGATGGAGGGAGGAGTGTAGGGAGGATGGAGGGAGGAGTGTAAGGAGAATGGAGGGAGGAGTGTAGGGAGAATGGAGGGAGGAGTGTAGGGAGGATGGAGGGAGGAGTGTAGGGAGGATGGAGGGAGGAGTGTAGGGAGGATGGAGGGAGGAGTGTAGGGAGGATGGAGGGAGGAGTGTAGGGAGGATGGAGGGAGGAGTGTAAGGAGAATGGAGGGAGGAGTGTAGGGAGAATGGAAGGAGGAGTGTAAGGAGAATGGAGGGAGGAGTGTAGGGAGGATGGAAGAAGGAGTGTAGGGAGTATGGAGGGAGGAGTGTAGGGAGAATGGAGGGAGGAGAGTAGGGAGAATGGAGGAAGGAGTGTAGGGAGAATGGAGGGAGGAGTGTAGGGAGAATGGAGGGAGGAGTGTAGGGAGGATGGAAGGAGGAGTGTAAGGAGATTGGAGGGAGGAGTGTAGGGAGGATGGAGGAAGGAGTGTAGGGAGAATGGAAGGAGGAGTGTAGGGAAGATGGAGGAAGGAGTGTAGGGAGGATGGAGGAAGGAGTGTAGGGAGGATGGAAGGAGGAGTGTAGGGAGAATGGAGGGAGGAGTGTAGGGAGAATGGAAGGAGGAGTGTAGGGAGAATGGAGGGAGGAGTGTAGGGAGAATGGAGGGAGGATTGTAGGGAGGATGGAGGGAGGAGTGTAGGGAAAATGGAGGGAGGAGTGTAGGGAGAATGGAGGGAGGAGTGTAGGGAGAATGGAAGGAGGAGTTTAAGGAGAATTGAGGGAGGAGTATAGGGAGGATGGAGGATAGAGTGTAGGGAGAATGGAGGGAGGAGTGTGGGGAGAATGGAGGGAGGAGTGTAGGGAAGATGGAGGATGGAGTGTAGGGAGAATGGAGGGAGGAGTGTAGGGAGGATGGAAGGAGGAGTGTAAGGAGAATGGAGGGAGGAGTGTAGGGAGAATGGAGGAAGGAGTGTAGGGAGAATGGAGGGAGGAGTGTAGGGAGAATGGAAGGAGGAGTGTAGGGAGAATGGAGGGAGGAGAGTAGGGAGGATGGAGGGAGGAATATAGGGAGAATGGAGGGAGGAGTGTAGGGAGAATGGAAGGAGGAGTGTAGGTAGGATGGAGGAAAGAGTGTAGGGGGAATGGAGGGAGGAGTGTAAGGAGGATGGAAGGAGGAGTATAGGGAGAATGGAGAGAGGAGTGTAGGGAGGATGGAGGGAGGAGTGTAGGGAGGATGGAGGGAGGAGTGTAAAGAGAATGGAGGAAGGAGTTTAGGGAGAATGGAGGGAGGAGTGTAGGGAGAATGGAGGGAGGAGTGTGGGGAGGATGGAGGGAGGAGTGTAAAGAGAATGGAGGGAGGAGTGTAGGGAGAATGGAGGGAGGAGTGTAGGGAGGATGGAGGGAGGAGTGTAAAGAGAATGGAGGGAGGAGTGTAGGGAGGATGGAGGAAGGAGTGTAGGGAAAATGGAGAGAGGAGTGTAGGGAGAATGGAAGGAGGAGTGTAGGGAGAATAGAGGGAGGAGTGTAGGGAAGATGGAGGATGGAGTGTAGGGAGAATGGAGGGAGGAGTGTAGGGAGAATAGAGGGAGGAGTGTAGGGAGGATGGAAGGAGGAGTGTAAGGAGATTGGAGGGAGGAGTGTAGGGAGGATGGAGGAAGGAGTGTAGGGAGAATGGAAGGAGGAGTGTAGGGAAGATGGAGGAAGGAGTGTAGGGAGGATGGAGGAAGGAGTGTAGGGAGGATGGAGGGAGGAGTGTAGGGAGAATGGAAGGAGGAGTGTAGGGAGAATGGAGGGAGGAGTGTAGGGAGAATGGAGGGAGGATTGTAGGGAGGATGGAGGGAGGAGTGTAGGGAGAATGGAGGGAGGAGTGTAGAGAGAATGGAGGGAGGAGTGTAGGGAGAATGGAGGGAGGAGTGTAGGGAGAATGGAGGGAGGAGTGTAGGGAGAATGGAGGGAGGATTGTAGGGAGGATGGAGGGAGGAGTGTAGGGAGGATGGAGGGAGGAGTGTAGGGAGAATGGAGGGAGGAGTGTAGAGAGAATGGAGGGAGGAGTGTAGGGAGAATGGAGGGAGAAGTGTAGGGAGAATGGAGGGAGGAGTGTAGGGAGGATGGAGGGAGGAGTGTAGGGAGAATGGAGGGAGGAGTGTAGAGAGAATGGAGGGAGGAGTGTAGGGAGAATGGAGGGAGGAGTGTAGGGAGGATGGAGAGAGGAGTGTAGGGAGAATGGAGGGAGGAGTGTAAGGAGGATGGAGGAAGGAGTTTAGGGAGAATGGAGGGAGGAGTGTAAAGAGAATGGAGGGAGGAGTGTAGGGAGAATGGAAGGAGGAGTGTAGGGAGGATGGAGGGAGGAGTGTAGGGAGGATGGAGGGAGGAGTGTAGGGAGGATGGAGGGAGGAGTGTAGGGAGGATGGAGGGAGGAGTGTAAAGAGAATGGAGGGAGGAGTGTAAGGAGGATGGAGGAAGGAGGGTAGGGAAAATGGAGGGAGGAGTGTAGGGAGAATGGAAGGAGGAGTGTAGGGAGAATGGAGGGAGGAGTGTAAGGAGAATTGAGGGAGGAGTATAGGGAGGATGGAGGATAGAGTGTAGGGAGAATGGAGGGAGGAGTGTGGGGAGAATGGAGGGAGGAGTGTAGGGAAGATGGAGGATGGAGTGTAGGGAGAATGGAGGGAGGAGTGTAGGGAGGATGGAAGGAGGAGTGTAGGGAGAATGGAAGGAGGAGTGTAAGGAGAATGGAGGGAAGAGTGTAGGGAGAATGGAGGAAGGAGTGTAGGGAGAATGGAGGGAGGAGTGTAGGGAGAATGGAAGGAGGAGTGTAGGGAGAATGGTGGGAGGAGAGTAGGGAGGATGGAGGGAGGAGTGTAAGGAGAATGGGATGAGGAGTGTAAGGATGATGGAGGGAGGAGTGTAGTGAGAATGGAGGGAGGAGTATAGGGAGAATGGAGGGAGGAGTGTAGGGAGAATGGAAGGAGGAGTGTAGGTAGGATGGAGGAAGGAGTGTAGGGGGAATGGAGGGAGGAGTGTAAGGAGGATGGAAGGAGGAGTGTAGGGAGAATGGAGAGAGGAGTGTAGGGAGGATGGAGGGAGGAGTGTAGGGAGGATGGAGGGAGGAGTGTAAGGAGAATGGAGGAAGGAGTTTAGGGAGAATGGAGGGAGGAGTGTAGGGAGAATGGAGGGAGGAGTGTGGGGAGGATGGAGGGAGGAGTGTAAGGAGAATGGAGGAAGGAGTTTAGGGAGAATGAAGGGAGGAGTGTAGGGAGAATGGAGGGAGGAGTGTGGGGAAGATGGAGGGAGGAGTGTAAAGAGATTGGAGGGAGGAGTGTAGGGAGAATGGAGGGAGGAGTGTAGGGAGGATGGAGGGAGGAGTGTAAAGAGAATGGAGGGAGGAGTGTAGGGAGGATGGAGGAAGGAGTGTAGGGAAAATGGAGGGAGGAGTGTGGGGAGAATGGAAGGAGGAGTGTAGGGAGAATGGAGGGAGGAGTGTAAGGAGAATTGAGGGAGGAGTATAGGGAGGATGGAGGATAGAGTGTAGGGAGAATGGAGGGAGGAGTGTGGGGAGAATGGAGGGAGGAGTGTAGGGAAGATGGAGGATGGAGTGTAAGGAGAATGGAGGGAGGAGTGTAGGGAGGATGGAAGGAGGAGTGTAAGGAGAATGGAGGGAGGAGTGTAGGGAGAATGGAGGGAGGAGTGTAGGGAGAATGGAAGGAGGAGTGTAGGGAGAATGGAGGGAGGAGAGTAGGGAGGATGGAGGGAGGAGTGTAAGGAGAATGGGATGAGGAGTGTAAGGAGGATGGAGGGAGGAGTGTAGTGAGAATGGAGGGAGGAGTATAGGGAGAATGGAGGGAGGAGTGTAGGGAGAATGGAAGGAGGAGTGTAGGTAGGATGGAGGAAGGAGTGTAGGGGGAATGGAGGGAGGAGTGTAAGGAGGATGGAAGGAGGAGTGTAGGGAGAATGGAGAGAGGAGTGTAGGGAGGATGGAGGGAGGAGTGTAGGGAGGATGGAGGGAGGAGTGTAGGGAGAATGGAGGGAAGAGTGTAGCGAGAATGGAGGGAGGAGTAGAGGGAGAATGGAGGGAGGAGTGTAGGGAGGATGGAAGGATGTTTGTAAATAGAATGGAGGGAGGAGTGTAGGGAGGACGGAGGAAGGAATTTAGGGAGAATAGAGGAAGGAGTGTAGGGAGGATGGGGGGAGGAGTGTGAGGAGAATGGAGGGAGGAGTGTAGGGAGGATGGAGAAAGCAGTGTAGGGAGATGGGAGGGAGGAGTGTAGGGAGAATGGAGGGAGGAGTATAGGGAGAATGGAAGAAGGAGTGTAGGGAGAATGGAGGGAGGAGAGTAGGGAGAATGGAGGAAGGAGTGTAGGGAGAATGGAGGGAGGAGTGTAGGGAAAATGGAGGGAGGAGTGTAGGGAGGATGGAAGGAGGAGTGTAAGGAGATTGGAGGGAGGAGTGTAGGGAGGATGGAGGAAGGAGTGTAGGGAGAATGGAGGGAGGAGTGTAGGGAAAATGGAGGGAGGAGTGTAGGGAGGATGGAGGGAGGAGTGTAGGGAGGATGGAAGGAGGAGTGTAGGGAGAATGGAGGGAGGAGTGTAAGGAGAATGGAGGGAGGAGTGTAGGGAGAATGGAAGGATGAGTGTAGGGAGAATGGAGGGAGGAGTGTAGGGAGAATGGAGGGAGGATTGTAGGGAGGATGGAGGGTGGAGTGTAGGGAGGATGGAGGGAGGAGTGTAGGGAGGATGGAGGGAGGAGTGTAGGGAGAATGGAGGGAGGAGTGTAAGGAGAATGGAGGGAAGAGTGTTGCGAGAATGGAGGAAGGAGTGTAGGGAGAATGGAGGGAGAAGTGTAGGGAGGATGGAGGGAGGAGTGTAGAGAGGATGGAGGAAGTAGTTTAGGGAGAATGGAGGGAGGAGTGTAGGGAAAATGGAGGGAGGAGTGTAGGGAGAATGGAGGGAGGAGTGTAGGGAGAATGGAGGGAGGAGTGTAGGGAGGATGGAGGAAGTAGTTTAGGGAGAATGGAGGGAGGAGTGTAGGGAAAATGGAGGGAGGAGTGTAGGGAGAATGGAGCGAGGAGTGTAGGGAGGATGGAGGGAGGAGTGTAAAGAGAATGGAGGGAGGAGTGTAGGGAGGATGGAGGAAGGAGTGTAAGGAGAATGGAGGGAGGAGTGTAGGGAGAATGGAGGGAGGAGTGTAGGGAGAATGGAAGGAGGAGTGTAGGGAGAATGGAGGGAGGAGTGTAAGGAGAATGGAGGGAGGAGTATAGGGAGGATGGAGGAAGGAGTGTAGGGAGATTGGAGGGAGGACTGTAAGGAAAATGGAGAGAGGAGTGTTGGGAGAATGGAGGGAGGAGTGTAGGGAGGATGGAGGAAGTAGTTTAGGGAGAATGGAGGGAGGAGTGTAGGGAAGATGGAGGGAGGAGTGTAAGGAGAATTGAGGGAGGAGTATAGGGAGGATGGAGGGAGGAGTGTAGGGAGAATGGAGGGAGGAGTGTGGGGAGAATGGAGCGAGGAGTGTAGGGAAGATGGAGGATGGAGTGTAGGGAGAATGGAGGGAGGAGTGTAGGGAGGATGGAAGGAGGAGTGTAAGGAGAATGGAGGGAGGAGTGTAGGGAGAATGGAGGAAGGAGTGTAGGGAGAATGGAGGGAGGAGTGTAGGGAGAATGGAAGGAGGAGTGTAGGGAGAATGGAGGGAGGAGAGTAGGGAGGATGGAGGGAGGAGTGTAAGGAGAATGGGATGAGGAGTGTAAGGAGGATGGAGGGAGGAGTGTAGTGAGAATGGAGGGAGGAGTATAGGGAGAATGGAGGGAGGAGTGTAGGGAGAATGGAAGGAGGAGTGTAGGTAGGATGGAGGAAGGAGTGTAGGGGGAATGGAGGGAGGAGTGTAAGGAGGATGGAAGGAGGAGTGTAGGTAGAATGGAGAGAGGAGTGTAGGGAGGATGGAGGGAGGAGTGTAGGGAGGATGGAGGGAGGAGTGTAGGGAGAATGGAGGGAAGAGTGTAGCGAGAATGGAGGGAGGAGTAGAGGGAGAATGGAGGGAGGAGTGTAGGGAGGATGGAGGAAGGAGTGTAGCGAGAATGGAGGGAGGAGTAGAGGGAGAATGGAGGGAGGAGTGTAGGGAGGATGGAAGGATGTTTGTAAATAGAATGGAGGGAGGAGTGTAGGGAGGACGGAGGAAGGAATTTAGGGAGAATGGAGGAAGGAGTGTAGGGAGGATGGGGGGAGGAGTGTGAGGAGAATGGAGGGAGGAGTGTAGGGAGGATGGAGGAAGCAGTGTAGGGAGATGGGAGGGAGGAGTGTAGGGAGAATGGAGGGAGGAGTATAGGGAGAATGGAAGAAGGAGTGTAGGGAGAATGGAGGGAGGAGAGTAGGGAGAATGGAGGAAGGAGTGTAGGGAGAATGGAGGGAGGAGTGTAGGGAAAATGGAGGGAGGAGTGTAGGGAGGATGGAAGGAGGAGTGTAAGGAGATTGGAGGGAGGAGTGTAGGGAGGATGGAGGAAGGAGTGTAGGGAGAATGGAGGGAGGAGTGTAGGGAAAATGGAGGGAGGAGTGTAGGGAGGATGGAGGGAGGAGTGTAGGGAGGATGGAAGGAGGAGTGTAGGGAGAATGGAGGGAGGAGTGTAAGGAGAATGGAGGGAGGAGTGTAGGGAGAATGGAAGGATGAGTGTAGGGAGAATGGAGGGAGGAGTGTAGGGAGAATGGAGGGAGGATTGTAGGGAGGATGGAGGGTGGAGTGTAGGGAGGATGGAGGGAGGAGTGTAGGGAGGATGGAGGGAGGAGTGTAGGGAGAATGGAGGGAGGAGTGTAAGGAGAATGGAGGGAAGAGTGTTGCGAGAATGGAGGAAGGAGTGTAGGGAGAATGGAGGGAGAAGTGTAGGGAGGATGGAGGGAGGAGTGTAGAGAGGATGGAGGAAGTAGTTTAGGGAGAATGGAGGGAGGAGTGTAGGGAAAATGGAGGGAGGAGTGTAGGGAGAATGGAGGGAGGAGTGTAGGGAGAATGGAGGGAGGAGTGTAGGGAGGATGGAGGAAGTAGTTTAGGGAGAATGGAGGGAGGAGTGTAGGGAAAATGGAGGGAGGAGTGTAGGGAGAATGGAGGGAGGAGTGTAGGGAGGATGGAGGGAGGAGTGTAAAGAGAATGGAGGGAGGAGTGTAGGGAGGATGGAGGAAGGAGTGTAAGGAGAATGGAGGGAGGAGTGTAAGGAGAATGGAGGGAGGAGTGTAGGGAGAATGGAGGGAGGAGTGTAAGGAGAATGGAGGGAGGAGTATAGGGAGGATGGAGGAAGGAGTGTAGGGAGATTGGAGGGAGGACTGTAAGGAAAATGGAGAGAGGAGTGTTGGGAGAATGGAGGGAGGAGTGTAGGGAGGATGGAGGAAGTAGTTTAGGGAGAATGGAGGGAGGAGTGTAGGGAAGATGGAGGGAGGAGTGTAAGGAGGATGGAGGGAGGAGTGTAGGGAGGATGGAAGGAGGAGTGTAGGGAGAATGGAGGGAGGAGTGTAGGGAGGATGGAGGGAGGAGTGTAAGGAGAATGGAGGGAGGAGTGTAGGGAGAATGGAGGGATGAGTGTAGGGAGAATGGAAGAAGGTGTGTAGGGAGGATGGAGGGAGGAGTGTAGGGAGGATGGAGGGAGGAGTGTAAGGAGAATGGAGGGAGGAGTGTAGGGAGAATGGAGGGAGGAGTGTAGGGAGGATGGAGGGAGGAGTGTAGGGAGGATGGAGGGAGGAGTGTAGGGAGGATGGAGGGAGGAGTGTAGGGAG
>OX387252.1:4533943-4536443 GCA_947562095.1 Branchellion lobata | reverse complement strand
TGTGTGTGTGTGTGTGTGTGTGTGTGTGTGTGTGTGTGTGTGTGTGTGTGTGTGTGTGTGTGTGTGTGTGTGTGTGTGTGTGTGTGTGTGTGTGTGTGTGTGTGTGTGTGTGTGTGTGTGTGTGTGTGTGTGTGTGTGTGTGTGTGTGTGTGTGTGTGTGTGTGTGTGTGTGTGTGTGTGTGTGTGTGTGTGTGTGTGTGTGTGTGTGTGTGTGTGTGTGTGTGTGTGTGTGTGTGTGTGTGTGTGTGTGTGTGTGTGTGTGTGTGTGTGTGTGTGTGTGTGTGTGTGTGTGTGTGTGTGTGTGTGTGTGTGTGTGTGTGTGTGTGTGTGTGTGTGTGTGTGTGTGTGTGTGTGTGTGTGTGTGTGTGTGTGTGTGTGTGTGTGTGTGTGTGTGTGTGTGTGTGTGTGTGTGTGTGTGTGTGTGTGTGTGTGTGTGTGTGTGTGTGTGTGTGTGTGTGTGTGTGTGTGTGTGTGTGTGTGTGTGTGTGTGTGTGTGTGTGTGTGTGTGTGTGTGTGTGTGTGTGTGTGTGTGTGTGTGTGTGTGTGTGTGTGTGTGTGTGTGTGTGTGTGTGTGTGTGTGTGTGTGTGTGTGTGTGTGTGTGTGTGTGTGTGTGTGTGTGTGTGTGTGTGTGTGTGTGTGTGTGTGTGTGTGTGTGTGTGTGTGTGTGTGTGTGTGTGTGTGTGTGTGTGTGTGTGTGTGTGTGTGTGTGTGTGTGTGTGTGTGTGTGTGTGTGTGTGTGTGTGTGTGTGTATCTGTGTGTGAATATGTCTGTGTGCCTGTGACGTCATTTTAACTATTTCTTCTCAAAGAGATTCTTGTTAATTATGTGACCCTAACAGAATTTAAGCTCTCTCGAGGCTTCTATTTTCGATTAATGTTACTTCGATACGCAATTCTGCTTTTTGTGTATGTGTGTGTGTGTGTGTGTGTGTGTGTGTGTGTGTGTGTGTGTGTGTGTGTGTGTGTGTGTGTGTGTGTGTGTGTGTGTGTGTGTGTGTGTGTGTGTGTGTGTGTCTGTGTGTGTGTGTGTGTGTGTGTGTGTGTGTGTGTGTGTGTGTGTGTGTGTGTGTGTGTGTGTGTGTGAGTGTGTGTGTGTGTGTGTGTGTGTGTGTGTGTGTGTGTGTGTGTGTGTGTTGTGTGTGTGTGTGTGTGTGTGTGTGTGTGTGTGTGTGTGTGTGTGTGTGTGTGTGTGTGTGTGTGTGTGTGCGTGCGTGCGTGTTTATGTGAGTCTATCTGTTTTTTTATGTAAAATATATCAAAATAGGCATCGTTGCTTCAGTGATAACGTTGCAATTGTTGTTGTTATGGACCAATGATGGCTCACCAAGGAAGGTTCGGCATATGTACTCCGAGATCTGGATTCCTGAAATAAATCGAAATAAAAAAATATTAATGTATAAAAAAATAAAATTGTGAAAGAAAAGAATAAGGTTTGAGAAAATAATAAAATATAAGCACTCAAAAGTATAGAGAGAGAAAAAAAAAGAAAAAAAAAGAAAAAAAATAATAATGATGCATAATTAGAATTAGAGTTAGAATCAAATAACAGGCAAATAAGAAAGATAAGAAATATTTCACAAAAGTATTCAAAAAGAATTAGAGAAAGAATTAGAGAAGCCAAAAAGAAACAAGACGCTACATAATTTGAATGGAGTTTTAAATGAAACAAATAAAAAAATGAAAAAAGTATGAACATAAGAAGGAAAATGATATAAAAACTAAAAATTATAAAAGGAAATAAAACCTAAAATAAGAATAAGGAGATTGAAATAGTTGTTGAAGGCTTTAAAGTTCTCACTAGCAACCACTGCTGCTGATGCCAAATAGAAAGTCTAGTTGATGTTTTTTTTGTTGTGGCTGTTAATGATGTTGTTGTTTTTGTTGTTGCTGTTAATGATGTTGTTGTTTTTGTTGTTGCTGTTAATGATGTTGTTGTTTTTGTTGTTGCTGTTAATGATGTTGTTGTTCTTGTTGTTGTTGGTGTTTCAGTTGGTTTTTTTGTTTTACTTTTTTTATCAGTTGCCGCTTCTTTTGTTATTTAATTACAGAGGTCGTTATAGTTAGTTAGTGTTATTACTAATAGTATCATTTTTGTTTTTGTGTTTGTTGCTGTTGTTATATTAAAATGATCATTGTTGTTTTCGTTGTGTTTGTTGTTTTTGTTGTTATTAATATTGTCATTGTTGTTGTTTTTGTGTTGGTAGCTGTTGTTATTACTAATCTTATCCTTGTTGTTGTTGTTGTGTTTTTTGGCAATAAGATAATAGACAAAAAAAACTGCCAGATGCTTTCAAAAATAAAAAGAACATTTCATCATGTGAATACTTATTGGATAATCGTGAAACATGTGGAAGGAAAACAACACGTGAATAAAATGTGAACTATGTAATTAAGATTGATGGAGATGGATTTTTAAAAGATAAGATTAGATACCAAAATGGACATGAAACAGATAAGATTAGATAACCAAGTAGCTTGAAAAAGATGAAATTAGATAAC
>OX387252.1:4526443-4528943 GCA_947562095.1 Branchellion lobata | reverse complement strand
CACAGTCGATAGACAGTTACCGGCCCATTGCTCTCACATCAACTATCTGTAAGCTACTTGAGAGAATGATCGTAAACCGTCTCTCATGGTGGCTTGAAGAGCATTCCTTACTGAGTCCCTGGCAAGCCGGTTTCCGGATTTGTCAAACATAGTAGACTAATGCCTCCGCCTATCACAACATATCTTTGACGGATTCCAGTCGTCGGAGAGGCTACGGACAGGAATGACCCTGTTCGACTTCAGCAAAGCCTACGATAGGGTCTGGAGAACAGGTCTGCTCCAAAAGATGCACCTTCTAGGTATCCCAGCTCGCTTCCTTGTGTGGATCAGTTCGTGGCTGATGAACCGACAAGCCAAAATCAGGGTCAATGCCAAGGTTGGGCGATCGAGAACTTTCAAGGAAGGTCTCCCACAAGGATCAGTTTTGTCCCCCTTGCTTTTTGTCATATATATTAATGATCTCCTAACGCACTTTGAAGAGACAACCCTTAAGAGTGCCTATGCCAACGACTTGGAAGATGCCCGCCTGAAACTTAATTTAAACAAATGTGAGGACACTTTCTTTCAGCCTAAGCACAAGGACAGCAGCATATTACAATCAGAACTTTACCCCTCTCCTTCAACGTGACTCCTACCTTTTCAGGCGTTCAATACGACCGACAGCTCACTTTCAGTGAGCACGCTAAAAAGGTATGCTAGGCTATGACCAAAAAAACGAATCTTATCAGTACCTTGGGAGCATAACTTGGGGATGGCAACAAGTAGAACGATTTACATCGCCACTCGAAGATTCTTGGCCGGATATGGTTCACAGGCCTGGGCTCTATGGTTGTCGAACTCTAACCTAAGGAAGCTCGAAAGTGCCCAGCTGAACGCAGCTAGAGCCATCACTGGTCACCTAAAATCAACCTCTGAAAAATTTGTTTTAAGAGGAGCACATCTCACCCCACCCTAATCAAGATTCAAGACCTTGTCACTTCATAAAGCGGATAGTTGGCTACAACACCGACCCCCGGAGACCTACCTTTGACCGACAGGCTCCTCGAAGACTGGTAAAAAAAGATTGACTGGGATCAACCATGCCGGTTTTAAATGAACCCATTTTTTTTCTCAACACCAAACCGGCGAAGCGAGGCTCCCACCTCCTTGGGACCGCCCACCCCCAGCTCCCATCTACATGACACCAGCGAACAAGTCAATGCCTCAAAACGTCCAACTCAAAAGGGCCCAACAAGCCCTCGAAGAAGTAGGTCATAGCGACCTCCAGATCTACACTGATGGTTCCACTACAGATGGCACCAGAAACGGTGGATCTGGCATGCTCATAGCCAGAGACAAAAAAGTTTTCCACCGTTGGCACACATCTACTGAGGCACGCAGCAGTGCCTATTAGGCGAAAAAAGCAACACTGAAAACTGCTTTGAAGTGGCTAGAAAGTGAAAATGTTTGGCATAGAGCGGTTATTGGTTGTGATTGCAAACTACTAGTTGAAGCCACAGGCAACCTTCACCTAGCCGACCTGACCATTGTCACTCTTCAACGGTCTAACGCCAGAATCGTTTGCTCCAAAAAGTTACTCATCGTCTGTGTCCCCGGACACTGTGACCTATGTGGCGGACTCAGAGGCCAAGCGAGGATCCACTCTACCGCAACCTGCCGAGTGGCACTTGGACCGAAAAACAAGGAAAACGGTAATCCATTGGAAAGACAGACCACTCCCGAGCAGCCATACCATTTCTTGGATCTGTACACAACCAACACAAACCGAATCAAGGAAAGCACCATTAACAAAGCAGATCTGACTGATCTGGTCAGGTTCCGAAGCGGACACCACCCAAGCCTCCACCGATGACTGCACCTCACAAGGAAAACAGTCCGAGTTCTGTCTACTCTATGAGGAAGAGGTCGAATCAGCTGAACCCCTCTGGCTCAAATGCCCAGCCCTCGCAACAACCCGCTTCTGCCACAATATCGGGACCTCCTATGATGGAATCATACGCCTTCCACAACCAGCTTTAGCCTATCGGAAGACTATTCTCAGATGCTTAAGATAAACAACATACATACATACAACAAAAACCATAACATAAACAACAGCACCTACAACACCGGATAAAAAAACACAAAAACAATAACAACATCACCTTGTTTCGGGCCATTTCAGTGACAGCTTTGTCTGTCTGAACTTTCTCGAGTTGCTCTAGGCACCAGTCCAAGTGACTCAAGGTCTCATTGGCCAGTCTCATGTAGGTGAACTCTGTGAAAGGGAGTGAAATTGAGAAAAAAGATAAAGAAAAAGATGAAAAAAAAAAAAGGAAGAAGAAGAAGAAGATGAAAAAAAGAAAAAAAAAGGAGAAAAAGAAAAAGAAGAAGGAGAAGAAGAAGAAGAAAAAGGAGAAAAAAAACAAGGAGATGATGAAGAGAAAGAAGAAGAAGAAAAAAAGAAAAAAAAAGGAAAAAAAGAAAAAAAAGAAGAAGAAAAAGACGAAGAAAAAGAAGA
>OX387252.1:4516443-4521443 GCA_947562095.1 Branchellion lobata | reverse complement strand
TGATGATGATGATGATGATGATGATGATGATGATGATGATGATGATGATGATGATGATGATGATGATGATGATGATGATGATGATGATGATGATGATGATGATGATGATGATGATGATGATGATGATGATGATGATGATGATGATGATGATGATGATGATGATGATGATGATGATGATGATGATGATGATGATGATGATGATGATGATGATGATGATGATGATGATGATGATGATGATGATGATGATGATGATGATGATGATGATGATGATGATGATGATGATGATGATGATGATGATGATGATGATGATGATGATGATGATGATGATGATGATGATGATGATGATGATGATGATGATGATGATGATGATGATGATGATGATGATGATGATGATGATGATGATGATGATGATGATGATGATGATGATGATGATGATGATGATGATGATGATGATGATGATGATGATGATGATGATGATGATGATGATGATGATGATGATGATGATGATGATGATGATGATGATGATGATGATGATGATGATGATGATGATGATGATGATGATGATGATGATGATGATGATGATGATGATGATGATGATGATGATGATGATGATGATGATGATGATGATGATGATGATGATGATGATGATGATGATGATGATGATGATGATGATGATGATGATGATGATGATGATGATGATGATGATGATGATGATGATGATGATGATGATGATGATGATGATGATGATGATGATGATGATGATGATGATGATGATGATGATGATGATGATGATGATGATGATGATGATGATGATGATGATGATGATGATGATGATGATGATGATGATGATGATGATGATGATGATGATGATGATGATGATGATGATGATGATGATGATGATGATGATGATGATGATGATGATGATGATGATGATGATGATGATGATGATGATGATGATGATGATGATGATGATGATGATGATGATGATGATGATGATGATGATGATGATGATGATGATGATGATGATGATGATGATGATGATGATGATGATGTGATGATGATGATGATGATGATGATGATGATGATGATGATGATGATGATGATGATGATGATGATGATGATGATGATGATGATGATGATGGATGATGATGATGATGATGATGATGATGATGATGATGATGATGATGATGATGATGATGATGATGATGATGATGATGATGATGATGATGATGATGATGATGATGATGATGATGATGATGATGATGATGATGATGATGATGATGATGATGATGATGATGATGATGATGATGATGATGATGATGATGATGATGATGATGATGATGATGATGATGATGATGATGATGATGATGATGATGATGATGATGATGATGATGATGATGATGATGATGATGATGATGATGATGATGATGATGATGATGATGATGATGATGATGATGATGATGATGATGATGATGATGATGATGATGATGATGATGATGATGATGATGATGATGATGATGATGATGATGATGATGATGATGATGATGATGATGATGATGATGATGATGATGATGATGATGATGATGATGATGATGATGATGATGATGATGATGATGATGATGATGATGATGATGATGATGATGATGATGATGATGATGATGATGATGATGATGATGATGATGATGATGATGATGATGATGATGATGATGATGATGATGATGATGATGATGATGATGATGATGATGATGATGATGATGATGATGATGATGATGATGATGATGATGATGATGATGATGATGATGATGATGATGATGATGATGATGATGATGATGATGATGATGATGATGATGATGATGATGATGATGATGATGATGATGATGATGATGATGATGATGATGATGATGATGATGATGATGATGATGATGATGATGATGATGATGATGATGATGATGATGATGATGATGATGATGATGATGATGATGATGATGATGATGATGATGATGATGATGATGATGATGATGATGATGATGATGATGATGATGATGATGATGATGATGATGATGATGATGATGATGATGATGATGATGATGATGATGATGATGATGATGATGATGATGATGATGATGATGATGATGATGATGATGATGATGATGATGATGATGATGATGATGATGATGATGATGATGATGATGATGATGATGATGATGATGATGATGATGATGATGATGATGATGATGATGATGATGATGATGATGATGATGATGATGATGATGATGATGATGATGATGATGATGATGATGATGATGATGATGATGATGATGATGATGATGATGATGATGATGATGATGATGATGATGATGATGATGATGATGATGATGATGATGATGATGATGATGATGATGATGATGATGATGATGATGATGATGATGATGATGATGATGATGATGATGATGATGATGATGATGATGATGATGATGATGATGATGATGATGATGATGATGATGATGATGATGATGATGATGATGATGATGATGATGATGATGATGATGATGATGATGATGATGATGATGATGATGATGATGATGATGATGATGATGATGATGATGATGATGATGATGATGATGATGATGATGATGATGATGATGATGATGATGATGATGATGATGATGATGATGATGATGATGATGATGATGATGATGATGATGATGATGATGATGATGATGATGATGATGATGATGATGATGATGATGATGATGATGATGATGATGATGATGATGATGATGATGATGATGATGATGATGATGATGATGATGATGATGATGATGATGATGATGATGATGATGATGATGATGATGATGATGATGATGATGATGATGATGATGATGATGATGATGATGATGATGATGATGATGATGATGATGATGATGATGATGATGATGATGATGATGATGATGATGATGATGATGATGATGATGATGATGATGATGATGATGATGATGATGATGATGATGATGATGATGATGATGATGATGATGATGATGATGATGATGATGATGATGATGATGATGATGATGATGATGATGATGATGATGATGATGATGATGATGATGATGATGATGATGATGATGATGATGATGATGATGATGATGATGATGATGATGATGATGATGATGATGATGATGATGATGATGATGATGATGATGATGATGATGATGATGATGATGATGATGATGATGATGATGATGATGATGATGATGATGATGATGATGATGATGATGATGATGATGATGATGATGATGATGATGATGATGATGATGATGATGATGATGATGATGATGATGATGATGATGATGATGATGATGATGATGATGATGATGATGATGATGATGATGATGATGATGATGATGATGATGATGATGATGATGATGATGATGATGATGATGATGATGATGATGATGATGATGATGATGATGATGATGATGATGATGATGATGATGATGATGATGATGATGATGATGATGATGATGATGATGATGATGATGATGATGATGATGATGATGATGATGATGATGATGATGATGATGATGATGATGATGATGATGATGATGATGATGATGATGATGATGATGATGATGATGATGATGATGATGATGATGATGATGATGATGATGATGATGATGATGATGATGATGATGATGATGATGATGATGATGATGATGATGATGATGATGATGATGATGATGATGATGATGATGATGATGATGATGATGATGATGATGATGATGATGATGATGATGATGATGATGATGATGATGATGATGATGATGATGATGATGATGATGATGATGATGATGATGATGATGATGATGATGATGATGATGATGATGATGATGATGATGATGATGATGATGATGATGATGATGATGATGATGATGATGATGATGATGATGATGATGATGATGATGATGATGATGATGATGATGATGATGATGATGATGATGATGATGATGATGATGATGATGATGATGATGATGATGATGATGATGATGATGATGATGATGATGATGATGATGATGATGATGATGATGATGATGATGATGATGATGATGATGATGATGATGATGATGATGATGATGATGATGATGATGATGATGATGATGATGATGATGATGATGATGATGATGATGATGATGATGATGATGATGATGATGATGATGATGATGATGATGATGATGATGATGATGATGATGATGATGATGATGATGATGATGATGATGATGATGATGATGATGATGATGATGATGATGATGATGATGATGATGATGATGATGATGATGATGATGATGATGATGATGATGATGATGATGATGATGATGATGATGATGATGATGATGATGATGATGATGATGATGATGATGATGATGATGATGATGATGATGATGATGATGATGATGATGATGATGATGATGATGATGATGATGATGATGATGATGATGATGATGATGATGATGATGATGATGATGATGATGATGATGATGATGATGATGATGATGATGATGATGATGATGATGATGATGATGATGATGATGATGATGATGATGATGATGATGATGATGATGATGATGATGATGATGATGATGATGATGATGATGATGATGATGATGATGATGATGATGATGATGATGATGATGATGATGATGATGATGATGATGATGATGATGATGATGATGATGATGATGATGATGATGATGATGATGATGATGATGATGATGATGATGATGATGATGATGATGATGATGATGATGATGATGATGATGATGATGATGATGATGATGATGATGATGATGATGATGATGATGATGATGATGATGATGATGATGATGATGATGATGATGATGATGATGATGATGATGATGATGATGATGATGATGATGATGATGATGATGATGATGATGATGATGATGATGATGATGATGATGATGATGATGATGATGATGATG
>OX387252.1:4506443-4511443 GCA_947562095.1 Branchellion lobata | reverse complement strand
GCGTCTGATCCAATAACCACTTGGCTTTTGAAAAAGATTTCAGAAATGATTTAACCTTTTGTAAAAATTATGGTCAATCAGTCTTTTTCTGAGGGAATTGTTTCAAAGTCTTGGAATTCGGCTCAGGTTACACCACTGTTGAAAAGCCTAGTCTTGATCACAACGTTGCTTCATCCTACAGGCCCATCTCTAATCTGCCGTTTTTGTCCAAGCTCTCAGAAAGGCTTGTTCTCAGCAGAGTCATGAGCTATTTAAATAATTCACATCTTCTCCCCACCCACCAATCAGCTTACCGTCGTCATCATTCGACTGAAACGGCTGTCACAAAAGTGTATTCAAACATTCTTGGTGCAGCCGATGATGGTGGGCTTTCCCTCCTTATACTGTTAAACTTGTTAGCTGCCTTTGACTTAGTTGATCACAGTATTTTGTTAAAACGGCTAGAAAACACATATGGTTTTGATGGTCTCACACTGGAATGGTTCAAAAATTACTTGAGTGACAGATCCTTCAATGTACGCTGCAGTAGGACAAAATCGGATTTTGTTGACTCTTCAGTGGGTTTCCCACAAGGATCTGTTCTTGGACCATTGTTGTTTTCTTTATACACTGGAGACCCTGAAAAAATAGTCATGAAATACAAGCTGGAATTTCATCAATATGCTGATGACACTCAAATATATGGCCACTGCAAGAATGAAGGCACAGAAAAATTGCAGATGAGAGTGTTTGAGTGTGTAGATGAAATCGCATCTTGGATGGGAGTCAATTGCCTCAAACCCAACAGTGAGAAAACTGGGGTGATCTGGTTCTCTTCTCGTCGGAATTTTAAAAATATTCCGAACTATTCTGTCCGTGTATTAGAAAGCAACATCCTTCCATCAAAATCTGTGAGGAACTTGGGAATCTCTATGGATAGAGACCTCACGATGTCAACGCAAATATCAAGAACAATACAGACGTGTTTTACCTCTCTGCGTCAAATAAGATCCATCCAGGGATGTTTGACAATGGACTCCTTGAAAACACTTGCATCGGCCTTAGTTTTAAGTCGTATTGACTATGGTAACATGGCTTTAGTCAGCTTACCTAAGGTAGCAACGCAGAGAATTCAATCCATAATCAATACAACAGCCAGGCTCATTACAGGAGTGAAAAAATATGATCACATTACCCCTGTATTCGAGGAGCTTCACTGGCTGAAAATTGATGAAAGGATTGAGTATAAAATTGCTCTGCAGATGTATAAGTGCTTGTCCAACGAGGGTCCTGCGTATCTGACAGGTGACCTAGTTCCAGTTGCTAGTCTGCCAGAAAAACAGAGACTGAGATCGGCTAAGTCAAAGGACGTTGTTCCCAACAAGCACAAGCTAAAATCATTAGGATTAAGAAGGTTCAGCGTCAGCGGACCTAAGTTGTGGAACAACCTGCCTAACAGCTTAAAATCTTCAAATTCAAAAAAATCATTTTGTCGATCTCTGAAGACTTACCTGTCCAATAAATCATTACCTCCATCATAATAATATTACTGTTCTTTTTCAGAAATAATTTGTTTTTATTTTTATTTATTTACTCATTTAATTCTATTTTTAGTTTTTCACAATAGTTTTAATAATGAGACGTTTTTGAGTGGCCTCGAAACTCTACGGGGTTAATGCCACTATAATAATATTCGTGTTTATTTTATTATATTTTATTATTTATTATTTCTTTGTTCATAATCATAATAATAATAATGCTAATAATAATAATAATAACAATAATAATAATAATAATAACAATAATAATAATAATAATAATAATAATAATAATAATAATAATAATAATAATAATAATAATAATAATAATAATAATAATAATAATAATAATAATAATAATAATAATAATAATAATAATAATAATAATAATAATAATAATAATAATAATAATAATAATAATAATAATAATAATAATAATAATAATAATAATAATAATAATAATAATAATAATAATAATAATAATAATAATAATAATAATAATAATAATAATAATAATAATAATAATAATAATAATAATAATAATAATAATAATAATAATAATAATAATAATAATAATAATAATAATAATAATAATAATAATAATAATAATAATAATAATAATAATAATAATAATAATAATAATAATAATAATAATAATAATAATAATAAAATAATAATAATAATAATAATAATAATAATAATAATAATAATAATAATAATAATAATAATAATAATAATAATAATAATAATAATAATAATAATAATAATAATAATAATAATAATAATAATAATAATAATAATAATAATAATAATAATAATAATAATAATAATAATAATAATAATAATAATAATAATAATAATAATAATAATAATAATAATAATAATAATAATAATAATAATAATAATAATAATAATAATAATAATAATAAAAATAATAATAATAATAATAATGTAAAAAAAACTAATAATATTTATAAGAAACAATAAACAATAATTATTATTATTATAAAGATAATAATAATAGCAAAAAAAACTATAATAACAACATTCATGGAAAGAAAAAATAACAATAAAAGAATAAAAATAATAATGCTAATAATGTAAAAAAAACTATAATAACAATTTATATGGGAAGAGAAAATAATACTAAAATAATCATAAAAATAATAATGTTTTTAAAGAAATATTAATAGTGACAAAAAAAGATTATTGTTATTTAAATAATTATTGTTATTCAAATAATCATTGTTATTTAAATAATTATTGTTATTCAAATAATTATAATTATATTTTTTATTTATTTTTTCAATTAATTATTTTTTTCATTATAATTATAAAAATAACAGTCATTGTTTGATAACATTGAAAAATTAAAAAAACAAATGATAATGAAATAAAGAACTCAGTTAAATGAGGCTAATATTGAATATTCAATAGGGTAATGAGGGTAATATTGAATATTCAATAGGGTAATGAGGGTAATATTGAAAATTCAATAGGGTAATGAGGGTAATATTGAATATTCAATAGGGTAATGAGGGTAATATTGAATATTCAATAGGGTAATGAGGGTAATATTGAATATTCAATAGGGTAATGAGGGTAATATTGAATATTCAATAGGGTAATGAGGGTAATATTGAATATTCAATAGGGTAATGAGGGTAATATTGAATATTCAATAGGGTAATGAGGGTAATATTGAATATTCAATAGGGTAATGAGGGTAATATTGAATATTCAATAGGGTAATGAGGGTAATATTGAATATTCAATAGGGTAATGAGGGTAATATTGAATATTCAATAGGGTAATGAGGGTAATATTGAATATTCAATAGGGTAATGAGGGTAATATTGAATATTCAATAGGGTAATGAGGGTAATATTGAATATTCAATAGGGTAATGAGGGTAATATTGAAAATTCAATAGGGTAATGAGGGTAATATTGAATATTCAATTGGGTAATGAGGGTAATATTGAAAATTCAATAGGGTAATGAGGGTAATATTGAATATTCAATAGGGTAATGAGGGTAATATTGAAAATTCAATTGGGTAATGAGGGTAATATTGAATATTCAATAGGGTAATGAGGGTAATATTGAAAATTCAATTGGGTAATGAGGGTAATATTGAATATTCAATAGGGTAATGAGGGTAATATTGAATATTCAATAGGGTAATGAGGGTAATATTGAATATTCAATAGGGTAATGAGGGTAATATTGAATATTCAATAGGGTAATGAGGGTAATATTGAATATTCAATAGGGTAATGAGGGTAATATTGAATATTCAATAGGGTAATGAGGGTAATATTGAATATTCAATTGGGTAATGAGGGTAATATTGAAAATTCAATAGGGTAATGAGGGTAATATTGAATATTCAATAGGGTAATGAGGGTAATATTGAATATTCAATAGGGTAATGAGGGTAATATTGAATATTCAATAGGGTAATGAGGGTAATATTGAATATTCAATTGGGTAATGAGGGTAATATTGAATATTCAATAGGGTAATGAGGGTAATATTGAATATTCAATAGGGTAATGAGGGTAATATTGAATATTCAATAGGGTAATGAGGGTAATATTGAATATTCAATAGGGTAATGAGGGTAATATTGAATATTCAATAGGGTAATGAGGGTAATATTGAATATTCAATAGGGTAATGAGGGTAATATTGAATATTCAATAGGGTAATGAGGGTAATATTGAATATTCAATAGGGTAATGAGGGTAATATTGAATATTCAATAGGGTAATGAGGGTAATATTGAATATTCAATAGGGTAATGAGGGTAATATTGAATATTCAATAGGGTAATGAGGGTAATATTGAATTTTCAATAGGGTAATGAGGGTAATATTGAATATTCAATAGGGTAATGAGGGTAATATTGAATATTCAATAGGGTAATGAGGGTAATATTGAATATTCAATAGGGTAATGAGGGTAATATTGAATATTCAATAGGGTAATGAGGGTAATATTGAATATTCAATAGGGTAATGAGGGTAAATTCAACTAAATGCTAATAAAACTAAGAAAAATAATAAGAACGAGAACAGTTGTAATAAAAATAAATAAATAAAATTAATAATTCATAATTTTCTTGTAGACTGAAAGACATTTTTTTCTCCAATTTCTTCCGAGACTTTTTGGGCGTTCGTTGTTGATTGCTTATCAAACAAACGTGCAAACTGTTTTTATTAATTCTTCCAACTTCCATTGTCTACTTTCTTTCATTCCCTTATCAATTCTTACAGTTATTTTTCAAATCATTATTTTTTTTTCTATTTATATTTTAATTTATTCAAATTATATTAATATTTTTAAAAATTATTTTTGTAGTAAAAGTTTTATTTATTCAAATTATATGATATTCTGTTTTTATTAACATTACTATTGTTGTTGTTATCATTCTCATTAACATTACTATTGTTGTTGTTATCATCCTCATTAACATTAC
>OX387252.1:4488943-4503943 GCA_947562095.1 Branchellion lobata | reverse complement strand
TATTATTATTATTATTATTAGTATTATTATTATTATTATTATTATTATTATTCTTATTATTATTATTTTTATTATTATTATTATTATTATTATTATTATTATTATTGTTATTATTATTATTATTAGCATTATCATTATTATTATTATTTTTTATTCTTATTCTTATTCTTATTATTATTATTATTATTATTATTATTTATATTTTTATTATTATTATTATTATTATTATTATTATTATTATTATTATTATTATTATTATTATTATTATTATTATTATTATTATTATTATTATTATTATTATTATTATTATTATTATTATTATTATTATTATTATTATTATTATTATTATTATTATTATTATTGATTTTATTACTATTATTATTATTATTATTATTATTATTATTATTATTATTATTATTATTATTATTATTATTATTATTATTATTATTATTATTATTATTATTATTATTATTATTATTATTATCATTATTATTATTATTATTATTATTATTATTATTATTATTATTATTATTATTATTATTTTTATTATTATTATTATTATTATTATTATTATTATTATTATTATTATTATTATTATTATTATTATTATTATTATTATTATTATTATTTTTATCATTCCCATCAACATTAATCTTGTTGTTATTTTCATTCCCATTAACATTTTCCGCGCCGTTCAATTCCTTATTATAATCGTCAGTGTTGTTGATATGTTATTATTTTTGTTGTTGATGTTTCTTGTTATTGTTGATGTTTCTTGTTATTGTTGATGTTTCTTGTTATTGTGGATGTTTCTTGTTATTGTTGATGTTTCTTGTTATTGTTGATGTTTCTTGTTATTGTTGATAGTTCTTGTTATTGTTGGTCTTCTTGTTATGGTTGATATTTTTGTTATTGTTGATATTTTTGTTATTGTTGATGTTTCTTGTTATTGTTGATGTTGTTATTACTGTTTTTGTTTTGACTGTTTTTGTTGTTGAGAATCGCAGCAGAGGCGTCTAATATTGCAGCAAACCAGTTTCAAGAGGCGTTTGATGGAGGCAGCATCGACTGCTTGCTTGCCTCTCTTTCATTTTTTCCAATTTTTCTCAAATTTTCCATTTATTTTTGTTTTTTTCAATTTATTTTTATTTTCTTCAATTTATTTTTATTTTTTTAATTTATTTTTTTTTTGTTTTTTATTCATTTTCTGGTTGCTTTTATTTTTGCTTCTATATTCTCACTTTTTCTTTTTCTTTTTCTTTTACATGTATACATTTCCATTTTTGTTTTTGTTTTTGTTCTAGTTTTTTTTGTTTTGTTTTGCTATACTAAATTTATTTTCCCTACAAATACCACAACTCGCTTTCATTAGTATATTATTAGCACTTCCACCCTTCCTATACGTTTCGATATATTTTACTTTTCTCAAATTATTTTGCTTGGTTCTCAAATTTTGCGTATCGATCTATTTTCATCCACTCATGTTTTGCTTATTCTTTTTTTTTCGCTAGTTTTTTTTCTGAATTACATTTTTTTGTAAGTTTCATAATTTTTATTCAAATTTGGTTTTATTATAAAAATTATTTTAACTCATTTTGTTCTCAAAATTTTGTTCATTAAAGTTTTTTTTAGTTTTTCTTATTTAAATAAAAACATTCTAGTCTTGCACTTCCTGTTTTATTGCTTGTTTTCTTGCAATTTTCAGATTCAGACACACAAAACAGACAGCTTTTTTGGACTTTTCAACCGTTTCTTACTCATTTTTTTTTTCAAACTATTTATTTATTTAAAAAAATTTATTTTATTGTAATTTCATTAGCATTTTTATCATTTTCATTATTAGTTTTTTTTCTATTTTTCGTTTTGTTCCTTTTTATTTCTTCAGTCTCCATTTTCATTATTTTTTTTATAATCACTGTCTTGTCTGATTCTTTCCCTCTTTTTCCGTCAATTTCTCAATTCCATCTTTTTATTATTTTGATCGATTCTTTTTCAATCAAATTTTCCATTTTTTTACTCTCCATCCTCATACCATTATCATCCATCTCCATTTTTCCCTCACAAACTCCAACCCTGAACTCACCTGTATTATCACTTCCCTCCTCTTCTTCATCCACCTTCTCATCTCCCTTCTTTCTTCCACCACCACCTTCTCTGTTTTTTGATACCTCCAGTCCTGGGGGGTTGGCATGATGGATAGTTCAAAGAGAGCAACTGTGGAGAATTATTTTTTTTATCAATGTTTGATGACGTCAGCACACAAGACTTGCGTGCTGTGATTTCAACGACAAATTGCCTCTCAAATAATTTTTTTTTCATTTTTGAAAACCGAGTATAAAAAAATGTTTGTAGAAACTTGGAAAAAGAATTATTTTTGAAAAAAATTGAAAAAAATGTTTCAAATTTCCAAAAATCTTTGCCAAAATGTGTTATTTTGTATGGGAACTCGGAAACATTGGAATAAGTTCTGTCTGTCTGCAAACTTTCGTTTTCAGGAATGTTTTCTCGAAAGATTAATCTAGTTAGGGACCTTTGAAACTTGCTTTCTCTTCGAGTTATTTTTTTTTTCTTGTTTTAAAGCCCACTGCAACACTCAAATCACCACGTCGTGCCAAAAAAACTCTAACAAACCACACACCACAAGATAAAATTATACCTCATCATACTTCATGACACCACACTACAACACACCGCATTACACAACACCACACTACACCAAACCACACCAAACCACACCAAACCACACCACACCAAACCAAACCACACTACAGCACATCAAACCACAACACACCACACCACACCACAACATACCACACCACACCACACCACACCAAACCACACCACACCACACTCTACCACACTACATCACACCCCACCACACCACACCACACCACACCACACCACACCACACCACACCACACCACACTACACCACACCACACCACACCAAACCAAACCACACTACAGCATACCAAACCACAACGCACCACACTAAACCACACCACACCACACCCCACCACACCACACCACACCACACAACACCAAACCAAAGAAAACCACACTACAGCACACCAAGCCACAACACACCGCACCACACCACAACATACCACACCATACCCCACCACACCAAAGCACACCACACCACACTGAACCACACCACACCCCACCACACAACACCACACCACACCACACCCCACCACACCACACCACACCACACCACACCACACCCCACCACACCACACCACACCACACCCCACCACACCAAACCACACCACACCACACCACACCACACCAAACCCCACCACACTACACCACACCACACCACACCACACCACACCACACCACACCACACCACACCACACCCCACCACACTACACACCACCACACCACACCACACCACACCACACCACACCACACCACACCACACTACACCACACCACACCACACCACACCACACCACACCCCACCACACTACACCCCACCACACCACACCACACCACACCACACCACAACACACCACACCACACCACACCACACCACACCACACCACACCACACCCCACCACACTACACCCCACCACACCACACCACACCCCACCACACCACACCACACCACACCACACCACACCCCACCACACCACACCACACCACACCACACCACACCCCACCACACCACACCACACCACACCCCACCACACCACACCACACCACGCCACACCCCACCACACCACACCACACCACACCACACCACACCACGCCCCACCACACCACACCACACCACACCACACCACACCACGCCCCACCACACCACACCACACCACACCACACCACACCACACCACACCACACTACACCACACCATTTTTCAGCTTGAACTAAGGACGAAGGAACCTTTAAAACATTCGAAAATTCACTTAAAGTCATCAAATTTGCTTCCATTCACCACCGCACGCAAACCATTTGTCTTCGTATTTCCTTCTTCCTCTCATTTTTCTAATTTTTTTTTTTTATTTCATTTTTTTGCTCTCCATTCTTTTTTTATTTTATTCATTTCCCATTTTCTTTTTACATCTTTTTTCCTCTTTTTTTTCTACATTTCTTTTTTTTTTCTTTTTGTTTTTTATTCTTTTTCCACCTTACATGCCAAATTTTCGTTTTTTTTCTTTATTTAATTCTTCCTTTTCTTATTCATTCCTTCCCACCTCACATGCCAAACCCATAATCTCCTTTATCCACAATTCTTTGACGCAAACCTCATCTTCCCAACATTTACCAAAACCGAAAATGAATACACAAAAAATACAGATACGCACATAAAAATGGAAACACACACATACACACACACACACACACACACACACACACACACACACACACACACACACACACACACACACACACACACACACACACACACACACACACACACACACACACACACACACACACACACACACACACACACACACACACACACACACACACACACACACACACACACACACACACACACACACACACACACACACACACACACACACACACACACACACACACACACACACACACACACACACACACACACACACACACACACACACACACACACACACACACACACACGCACACACACACATACACACACACACAAACCATTCTAACATTTATATAGCGACCTCGCACCAGAATAATTGAAAGGTCATTAAATAAGTTTACAAACGCATTTTGGAAGAATTTTTGAATGAAAGAAATGCACGAATATGTAGAAGATGGTGGGAGAACGATGTAGGAATGATGGAGGAATGGTGGAGGAATGGGGGAGGAAAGGTGAAGGAAGGGTGGAGGAATGATGGAGGAAAATTGAGGAATGGTGAAGGAACAATGGAGGAATGGTGGAGGAATGATGGAGGAATGGTGAAGAAATGGTGGAGGAACAATGGAGGAATGGTGGAGGAATGGTAAAGGAATGGTGGAGGAACGATGTAGGAATGGTTGAGGAATGGTGGAGGAATGGTGTGGGAAAGGTGGAGGAATGGTGGAGGAATGGTGGAGGAATGGTGGAGGAATGGTGGAGGAATGGTGGAGGAATGGTGAAGGAATGGTGAAGGAACAATGGAGGAATGGTGGAGGAATGGTGGAGGAATTGTGGAGGAATTGTGGAGGAGTGGTGAAGGAAGGAATAGTGGAGGAACAATGGAAGAATGGTGGTGGAATGATGGAGGAATGGTGAAGGAATGGTGGAGGAACGATGTAGGAATGGTGAAGGAATGGTGGAGGAATGGTGAAGGAATGGTGGAAGAATGGTGAAGGAATGGTGGAGGAATGATGTAGGAATGGTGGAGGAATGGTGGAGGAATGGTGAAGGAATGGTGAAAGAATGGTGGAGAAACAATGGAGGAATGGTGGAGGAATGGTGGAAGAATGGTGGAGGAATGGTAAAGGAA
Organism: Branchellion lobata; assembly: GCA_947562095.1. Lineage (NCBI taxonomy): Eukaryota > Metazoa > Annelida > Clitellata > Hirudinida > Piscicolidae > Branchellion > Branchellion lobata. The sequence goes on along the minus strand of OX387252.1, from coordinate 4,498,502 downwards.
TGGTGGATGAACAATGGAGGAATGGTGGAGGAATGATGAAGGAATGGTGAAGGAATGGTGGAGGAACGATGTAGGGATGGTGGAGGAATGGTGGAGGAATGGTGAAAGAATGGTGGAGGAATGGTGAAGGAATAGTGAAGAAACAATGTAGGAATGGTGGAAGAACAATGGAGGAATGGTGAAGGAATGGTGGAGGAACAATGGAGGAATGGTGGAGGAATGGTGGAGGAATGGTGGAGGAATGGTGAAAAAATGGTGGAAGAACAATAGAGGAATGGTGGAGGAATAGTGAAGGAATGGTGAAGGAACGATGTAGGAATGGTGGAGGAATGGTGGAGGAATGGTGAAGGAATGGTGGAGGAATGGTGAAGGAATGGTGGAGGAACAATGGAGTAATGGTGGAGGAACAATGGAGTAATGGTGGAAGAATGGTGGAGAAATGGGAAAGGAATGGTGGAGGAACAATGAAGGAGTGGTGGAGGAATGGTGGAGGAATAATGGAGGAATGGTGAAGGAATGGTGGAGGAACAATGGAGGAATGGTGGATAAATGGTGAAAGAATGGTGGAGGAACGATGTAGGAATGGTGGAGGAACGATGTAGGAATGATGGAGGAATGGTGGAAGAATGGTGAAGCTATGGTTAAGGAATGGTGGAAGAATGGTGGAGGAACGATGTAGGGATGGTGGAGGAATGGTGGAGGAATGGTGAAAGAATGGTGGAGGAATGGTGAAGGAATGGTGAAGGAACAATGTAGGAATGGTGGAAGAACAATGGAGGAATGGTGAAGGAATGGTGGAGGAACAATGGAGGAATGGTGGAGGAATGGTGGAGGAATGGTAAAGGAATGGTGGAGGAATGGTAAAGGAATGGTGGAGGAACGATGTAGGAATGGTTGAGGAATGGTGGAGGAATGGTGTGGGAAAGGTGAAGGAATGGTGGAGGAATGGTGGAGGAATGGTGGAGGAATGGTGGAGGAATGGTGAAGGAATGGTGAAGGAACAATGGAGGAATGGTGGAGGCATGGTGGAGGAATTGTGGAGGAATTGTGGAGGAGTGGTGAAGGAATAGTGGAGGAACAATGGAAGAATGGTGGTGGAATGATGGAGGAATGGTGAAGGAATGGTGGAGGAACAATGGAGGAATGGTGGAGGAATGGTGAAGGAATGGTGGAGGAATGATGTAGGAATGGTGAAGGAATGGTGGAGGAATGGTGAAGGAATGGTGGAAGAATGGTGAAGGAATGGTGGAGGAATGATGTAGGAATGGTGGAGGAATGGTGGAGGAATGGTGAAGGAATGGTGAAGGAATGGTGGAGGAACAATGGAGTAATGGTGGAGGAATGGTGGAGGAATGGGAAAGGAATGGTGGAGGAACAATGAAGGAATGGTGGAGGAATGGTGGAGGAATAATGGAGGAATGGTGAAGGAATGGTGGAGGAACAATGGAGGAATGGTGGATAAATGGTGGAGGAATTGTGGAAGAATTGTGGAGGAGTGGTGAAGGAATAGTGGAGGAACAATGGAAGAATGGTGGTGGAATGATAGAGGAATGGTGAAGGAATGGTGGAGGAACAATGGAGGAATGGTGGAGGAATGGTGAAGGAATGGTGGAGGAATGGTGAAGGAATGGTGGAAGAATGGTGAAGGAACGATGTAGGAATGGTGGAGGAATGGTGGAGGAATGGTGAAGGAATGGTGGAGGAATGGTGAAGGAATGGTGGAGGAACAATGGAGTAATGGTGGAGGAATGGTGGAGGAATGGGAAAGGAATGGTGGAGGAACAATGAAGGAGTGGTGGAGGAACAATGAAGGAGTGGTGGAGGAATGGTGGAGGAATAATGGAGGAATGGTGAAGGAATGGTGGAGGAACAATAGAGGAATGGTGGATAAATGGTGAAAGAATGGTGGAGGAACGATGTAGGAATTGTGGAGGAACGATGTAGGAATGGTGGAGGAATGGTGGAAGAATGGTGAAGCTATGGTTAAGGAATGGGGGAGGAACAATGGAGGAATGGTAAAGGAATGGTGGAGGAATGGTGGAGGAACGATGTAGGGATAGTGGAGGAATGGTGGAGGAATGGTGAAAGAATGGTGGAGGAATGGTGAAGGAATGGTGAAGGAACAATGTAGGAATGGTGGAAGAACAATGGAGGAATGGTGAAGGAATGGTGGAGGAACAATTGAGGAATGGTGAAGAAATGGTGGAGGAACAATGGAGGAATGGTGGAGGAATGGTAAAGGAATGTTGAAGGAACAATGGAGGAATGGTGGAGGAATGGTGGAGGAACGATGTAGGGATAGTGGAGGAATGGTGGAGGAATGGTGAAAGAATGGTGGAGGAATGGTGAAGGAATGGTGAAGGAACAATGTAGGAATGGTGGAAGAACAATGGAGGAATGGTAAAGGAATGGTGGAGGAACGATGTAGGAATGGTGAAGGAATGGTGGAGGAATGGTGTGGGAAAGGTGAAGGAATGGTTGAGGAATGGTGGAGGAATGGTGGAGGAATGGTGGAGGAATGGTGAAGGAATGGTGAAGGAACAATGGAGGAATGGTGGAGGAATGGTGGAGGAATTGTGGAGGAATTGTGGAGGGGTGGTGAAGGAATAGTGGAGGAACAATGGAAGAATGGTGGTGGAATGATGGAGGAATGGTGAAGGAATGGTGGAGGAACAATGGAGGAATGGTGAAGGAATGGTGGAGGAATGGTGAAGGAATGGTGGAGGAACGATGTAGGAATGGTGAAGGAATGGTGGAGGAATGGTGAAGGAATGGTGGAAGAATGGTGAAGGAATGGTGGAGGAATGATGTAGGAATGGTGGAGGAATGGTGGAGGAATGGTGGAGGAATGGTGAAGGAATGGTGAAGGAATGGTGGAGAAACAATGGAGGAAGGGTGGAGGAATGGTGGAGGAATGGTGAAGGAACAATGGAGGAATGGTGGAGGAATGGTGGAGGAATTGTGGAGGAATTGTGGAGGAGTGGTGAAGGAATAGTGAAGGAACAATGGGAGAATGGTGGTGGAATGATGGAGGAATGGTGAAGGAATGGTGGAGGAACAATGGAGGAATGGTGGAGGAATGGTGAAGGAATGGTGGAGGAACGATGTAGGAATGGTGAAGGAATGGTGGAGGAATGGTGAAGGAATGGTGGAAGAATGGTGAAGGAATGGTGGAGGAATGATGTAGGAATGGTGGAGGAATGGTGGAGGAATGGTGAAGGAATGGTGAAGGAATGGTGGAGAAACAATGGAGGAAGGGTGGAGGAATGGTGGAAGAATGGTGAAGGAATGGTGGAAGAACAATGGAGGAATGGTGGAGGAATGGTGGAAGAATGGTGGAGGAATGGTAAAGGAATGGTGGAGGAACAATGGAGGAATGGTGGAGGAATGATGAAGGAATGGTGAAGGAATGGTGGAGAAACGATGTAGGGATGGTGGAGGAATGGTGGAGGAATGGTGAAAGAATGGTGGAGGAATGGTGAAGGAATGGTGAAGGAACAATGTAGGAATGGTGGAAGAACAATGGAGGAATGGTGAAGAAATGGTGGAGGAACATTGGAGGAATGGTGGAGGAATGGTGGAGGAATGGTGAAGGAATGGTGAAAAAATGGTGGAAGAACAATAGAGGAATGGTGGAGGAATAGTGAAGGAATGGTGAAGGAACGATGTAGGAATGGTGGAGGAATGGTGGAGGAATGGGAAAGGAATGGTGGAGGAACAATGAAGGAGTGGTGAAGGAATGGTGGAGGAAAGGTGAAGGAATGGTGGAGGAACAATGGAGGAATGGTGGAGGAATGGTGAAGGAATGGTGGAGGAACGATGTAGGAATGGTGAAGAAATGGTGGAGGAATGGTGAAGGAATGGTGGAAGAATGGTGAAGGAATGGTGGAAGAATGATGTAGGAATGGTGGAGGAATGGTGAAGGAATGGTGAAGGAATGGTGGAGAAACAATGGAGGAAGGGTGGAGGAATGGTGGAAGAATGGTGGAGGAATGGTAAACGAATGGTGGAGGAACAATGGAGGAATGGTGGAGGAATGATGAAGGAATGGTGAAGGAATGGTGGAGAAACGATGTAGGGATGGTGGAGGAATGGTGGAGGAATGGTGAAAGAATGGTGGAGGAATGGTGAAGGAATGGTGAAGGAACAATGTAGGAATGGTGGAAGAAAAATGGAGGAATGGTGAAGGAATGGTGGAGGAACAATGGAGGAATGGTGGAGGAATGGTGGAGGAATGGTGGAGGAATGGTGAAAAAATGGTGGAAGAACAATAGAGGAATGGTGGAGGAATAGTGAAGGAATGGTGAAGGAACGATGTAGGAATGGTGGAAGAATGGTGGAGGAATGGTGAAGGAATGGTGGAGGAACAATGGAGTGATGGTGGAGGAATGGTGGAAAAATGGGAAAGGAATGGTGGAGGAACAATGAAGGAGAGGTGGAGGAATGGTGGAGGAATAATGGAGGAATGGTGAAGGAATGGTGGAGGAACAATGGAGGAATGGTGGATAAATGGTGAAAGAATGGTGGAGGAACGATGTAGGAATGGTGGAGGAAGGATGTAGGAATGGTGGAGAAATGGTGGAAGAATGGTGAAGCTATGGTTAAGGAATGGTGGAGGAACAATGGAGGAATGGTAAAGGAATGGTGGAGGATTGGTGGAGGAACAATGGAGGAATGGTGAAGGAATGGTGGAGGAACAATGGAGGAATGGTGGAAGAATGGTGAAGGAATGGTGAAGGAATGGTGAAAAAATGGTGGAAGAACAATAGAGAAATGGTGGAGGAATAGTGAAGGAATGGTGAAGGAACGATGTAGGAATGGTGGAGGAATGGTGGAGGAATGGTGAAGGACTGGTGGAGGAATGGTGAAGGAATGGTGGAGGAACAATGGAGTAATGGTGGAGGAACAATGAAGGAATGGTGGAGGAATGGTGGAGGAATAATGGAGGATTGGTGAAGGAATGGTGGAGGAACAATGGAGGAATGGTGGATAAATGGTGAAAGAATGGTGGAGGAACGATGTAGGAATGGTGGAGGAAGGATGTATGAATGGTGGAGGAATGGTGGAAGAATGGTGAAGCTATGGTTAAGGAATGGTGTAGGAACAATGGAGGAATGGTAAAGGAATGGTGGAGGAATGGTGGAAGAACGATGTAGGGATGGAGGAGGAATGGTGGAGGAATGGTGAAAAAATGGTGGAAGAATGGTGAAGGAATGGTGAAGGAACAATGTAGGAATGGTGGAAGAACAATAGAGGAATGGTGAAGGAATGGTGGAGGAACAATGGAGGAATGGTGGAAGAATGGTGGAGGAATGGTGGAGGAATGGTGGAAGAATGGTGGAGGAATGGTGGAGGAATGGTGAAAAAATGGTGGAAGAACAATAGAGAAATGGTGGAGGAATAGTGAAGGAATGGTGAAGGAACGATGTAGGAATGGTGGAGGAATGGTGGAGGAATGGTGAAGTAATGGTGGAGGAATGGTGAAGGAATGGTGGAGGAACAATGGAGTAATGGTGGAGGAATGGTGGAGGAATGGGAAAAGAATGGTGGAGGAACAATGAAGGAATGGTGGAGGAATGGTGGAGGAATAATGGAGGATTGGTGAAGGAATGGTGGAGGAACAATGGAGGAATGGTGGAGGAATGGTGGAGGAATGGTGGAGGAATGGTGAAAAAATGGTGGAAGAACAATAGAGGAATGGTGGAGGAATAGTGAAGGAATGGTGAAGGAACGATGTAGGAATGGTGGAAGAATGGTGGAGGAATGGTGAAGGAATGGTGGAAGAACAATGGAGTAATGGTGGAGGAATGGTGGAAAAATGGGAAAGGAATGGTGGAGGAACAATGAAGGAGTGGTGGAGGAATGGTGGAGGAATAATGAAGGAATGGTGAAGGAATGGTGGAGGAACAATGGAGGAATGGTGGATAAATGGTGAAAGAATGGTGGAGGAACGATGTAGGAATGGTGGAGGAAGGATGTAGGAATGGTGGAGGAATGGTGGAAGAATGGTGAAGCTATGGTTAAGGAATGGTGGAGGAACAATGGAGGAATGGTAAAGAAATGGTGGAGGATTGGTGGAGGAACGATGTAGGGATGGTGGAGGAATGGTGGAGGAATGGTGAATAAATGGTGGAGGAATGGTGAAGGAATGGTGAAGGAACAATGTAGGAATGGTGGAAGAACAATGGAGGAATGGTGAAGGAATGGTGGAGGAACAATGGAGGAATGGTGGAAGAATGGTGAAGGAATGGTGGAGGAATGGTGAAAAAATGGTGGAAGAACAATAGAGAAATGGTGGAGGAAGAGTGAAGGAATGGTGGAGGAATGGTGAAGGAATGGTGGAGAAACAATGAAAGAATGAAGGAGGAATGGTGAAGGAATGGTGGAGGAATGGTGAAGGAATGGTGGAGGAACAATGGAGTAATGGTGGAGGAATGGTGGAGGAATGGGAAAGGAATGGTGGAGGAACAATGAAGGAATGGTGGAGGAATGGTGGAGGAATAATGGAAGATTGGTGAAGGAATGGTGGAGGAACAATGGAGGAATGGTGGAGGAATGGTGGAGGAATGGTGGAGGAATGGTGAAAAAATGGTGGAAGAACAATAGAGGAATGGTGGAGGAATAGTGAAGGAATGGTGAAGGAACGATGTAGGAATGGTGGAAGAATGGTGGAGGAATGGTGAAGGAATGGTGGAGGAACAATGGAGTAATGGTGGAGGAATGGTGGAAAAATGGGAAAGGAATGGTGGAGGAACAATGAAGGAGTGGTGGAGGAATGGTGGAGGAATAATGAAGGAATGGTGAAGGAATGGTGGAGGAACAATGGAGGAATGGTGGATAAATGGTGAAAGAATGGTGGAGGAACGATGTAGGAATGGTGGAGGAAGGATGTAGGAATGGTGGAGGAATGGTGGAAGAATGGTGAAGCTATGGTTAAGGAATGGTGGAGGAACAATGGAGGAATGGTAAAGGAATGGTGGAGGATTGGTGGAGGAACGATGTAGGGATGGTGGAGGAATGGTGGAGGAATGGTGAATAAATGGTGGAGGAATGGTGAAGGAATGGTGAAGGAACAATGTAGGAATGGTGGAAGAACAATGGAGGAATGGTGAAGGAATGGTGGAGGAACAATGGAGGAATGGTGGAAGAATGGTGAAGGAATGGTGGAGGAATGGTGAAAAAATGGTGGAAGAACAATAGAGAAATGGTGGAGGAATAGTGAAGGAATGGTGAAGGAACGATGTAGGAATGGTGGAGGAATGGTGGAGGAATAATGGAGGATTGGTGAAGGAATGGTGGAGGAACAATGGAGGAATGGTGGATAAATGGTGAAAGAATGGTGGAGGAACGATGTAGGAATGGTGGAGGAAGGATGTAGGAATGGTGGAGGAATGGTGGAAGAATGGTGAAGCTATGGTTAAGGAATGGTGGAGGAACAATGGAGGAATGGTAAAGGAATGGTGGAGGAATGGTGGAAGAACGATGTAGGGATGGAGGAGGAATGGTGGAGGAATGGTGAAAAAATGGTGGAGGAATGGTGAAGGAATGGTGAAGGAACAATGTAGGAATGGTGGAAGAACAATAGAGGAATGGTGAAGGAATGGTGGAGGAACAATGGAGGAATGGTGGAAGAATGGTGGAGGAATGGTGGAGGAATGGTGGAAGAATGGTGGAGGAATGGTGGAGGAATGGTGAAAAAATGGTGGAAGAACAATAGAGAAATGGTGGAGGAATAGTGAAGGAATGGTGAAGGAACGATGTAGGAATGGTGGAAGAATGGTGGAGGAATGGTGAAGGAATGGTGGAGGAACAATGGAGTAATGGTGGAGGAATGGTGGAAAAATGGGAAAGGAATGGTGGAGGAACAATGAAGGAGTGGTGGAGGAATGGTGGAGGAATAATGAAGGAATGGTGAAGGAATGGTGGAGGAACAATGGAGGAATGGTGGATAAATGGTGAAAGAATGGTGGAGGAACGATGTAGGAATGGTGGAGGAAGGATGTAGGAATGGTGGAGGAATGGTGGAAGAATGGTGAAGCTATGGTTAAGGAATGGTGGAGGAACAATGGAGGAATGGTAAAGGAATGGTGGAGGATTGGTGGAGGAACGATGTAGGGATGGTGGAGGAATGGTGGAGGAATGGTGAATAAATGGTGGAGGAATGGTGAAGGAATGGTGAAGGAACAATGTAGGAATGGTGGAAGAACAATGGAGGAATGGTGAAGGAATGGTGGAGGAACAATGGAGGAATGGTGGAAGAATGGTGAAGGAATGGTGGAGGAATGGTGAAAAAATGGTGGAAGAACAATAGAGAAATGGTGGAGGAATAGTGAAGGAATGGTGAAGGAACGATGTAGGAATGGTGGAGGAATGGTGGAGGAATAATGGAGGATTGGTGAAGGAATGGTGGAGGAACAATGGAGGAATGGTGGATAAATGGTGAAAGAATGGTGGAGGAACGATGTAGGAATGGTGGAGGAAGGATGTAGGAATGGTGGAGGAATGGTGGAAGAATGGTGAAGCTATGGTTAAGGAATGGTGGAGGAACAATGGAGGAATGGTAAAGGAATGGTGGAGGAATGGTGGAAGAACGATGTAGGGATGGAGGAGGAATGGTGGAGGAATGGTGAAAAAATGGTGGAGGAATGGTGAAGGAATGGTGAAGGAACAATGTAGGAATGGTGGAAGAACAATAGAGGAATGGTGAAGGAATGGTGGAGGAACAATGGAGGAATGGTGGAAGAATGGTGGAGGAATGGTGGAGGAATGGTGGAAGAATGGTGGAGGAATGGTGGAGGAATGGTGAAAAAATGGTGGAAGAACAATAGAGAAATGGTGGAGGAATAGTGAAGGAATGGTGAAGGAACGATGTAGGAATGGTGGAGGAATGGTGGAGGAATGGTGAAGTAATGGTGGAGGAATGGTGAAGGAATGGTGGAGGAACAATGGAGTAATGGTGGAGGAATGGTGGAGGAATGGGAAAGGAATGGTGGAGGAACAATGAAAGAATGGTGGAGGAATGGTGGAGGAATAATGGAGGATTGGTGAAGGAATGGTGGAGGAACAATGGAGGAATGGTGGAGGAATGGTGAAGGAATGGTTAAGGAATGGTGGAGGAACAATGGAGGAATGGTACAGGAATGGTGGAGGAATGGTGAAGGAATGGTGAAAGAATGGTTGAGGAATGGTGGAGGAACAATGTAGGAATGGTGGAGGAACAATGGAGGAATGGTGGAAGAATGGTGGAAAAACGGTGGAAGAATGGTGAAGAAATGGTGGAGGAACAATGGAGGAATGGTGGAGGAATGGTGGAGGAATGGTGGAAGAATGGTGGAGGAATGGGGGAGGAATGGTGGAGGAATGGTGAAGGAATGGTGGAGGAACGATGTAGGAATGGTGGAGGAATGGTGGAGGAATGGTGAAGGAATGGTGGAGGAACAATGGAGTAATGGTGGAGGAATGGTGGAGGAATGGTGAAGGAATGGTGGAGGAACAATGAAGGAATGGTGAAGGAATGGTGGAAGAATGGTGGAGTAATGGTGAAGGAATGGTGGAGGAA
>OX387252.1:4473943-4483943 GCA_947562095.1 Branchellion lobata | reverse complement strand
CGAACGTCTATATCTCACCAGAAAGCTCAACAAACACGAGGGACCTTTCAAAACTCGTTGCCAGTTTACCGTCAGCTCAGGATTTGAGCTGTAGCGCTTTCAATGCACATCAATCTGTCTGAGATGATGTTGCACGGTCCGATGAGCGTGGAACAGGACTGTTCCAATGGGTGGAAGACAACTCTAAGCTGGTTTTCAACGATGGCAGCCCCAGTAGTGCCTCTCGCAACAACCAAGGTCTGGGCTTCAGCTCCCCGGATATCACCCTGGTAGATGCTGATGCGGCAAATAGCTTTGACTCGTCAGTTCTGAACGAGCTGAACTCTGATCACTTCCCGGTGTTTATAAAGTGGAACCAGGAAGTTGGTTATGAAAACCAAAAGACTAAAACTCGTTCAAACTACCACGAAGCTAACTGGGCCAGGTTCCAAGAAATTGTCATGGAGTCCGAGCTGGCTGCTGAAGAGGTTCGATCGAAGAAGCTCTTCATCTTCACAGAAACTTTGAAGAAAGCAGCCCCAATGACCATACCGTTCAGAGTTCTCAGGACAAATGAAACTCCTTACATGAACGACGAAATAAAGTGTCTCATGAAAGAACGCAATCGACTTCGTCGCAACCTGGCCTTGAACCGCACAGTATGGTTGCAGAAATGCAGTGGCAGAAAAGGTGGACAAAGCAAAGCGTATGTCTTGGCGCAACCACCTTAAGAGGATAAAAGTGAAAAAAGAGGCGAGGTTAGCGTGGCGGTCAGTTCGGGGCCTCAATAATAAAGAGCAACAGCCAACGGGAAAGGCTTTGCAATATAGAGGCCGACTGTATCACCGCGATCAAACCAAAGCGAACGCTTTTATGCAGGAATATGCTATCGTTAGTAGTAGGACTAGCGATTGAGTGAGCAGTCAAGCAGCATCATCAGAAGTTGCAGTCTTTATTGAGTTGCTCTAGACGAACCCCAGAACAGGCTTTCCACCAGAACGAGCTCCAGAGTGCTCTTAAAAAGATTAAAGTGGGCAAGGCGGCGGGTCCAGATGAGATAGCACCAGACTTTCTCAAGCACCTTCCAGCGGACGTGGAGGTAGGATTACTAAAAATATTTAGCCACAGTTGGTTCGAGGGCTGGTGCCCTCAGTCTTAGCGGGACGCGGTCATTATTCCGTTTCTCAAAAAGGATAAGGACCCACAGTCGGTAGACAGTTATCGGCCCATTTTTCTCACATCAACTATCTGCAAGCTACTTGAGAGAATGATCGTAAACCGTTTCTTATGGTGGCTTGAAGAGCATTCTTTGCTGAGTCCCTGGCAAGCCAGGTTCCGGAAGTGTCGAAGCACAGTAGACCAATGCCTCCGCCTATCACAACATATCTCTGACGGATTCCAGCCTTCGGAGATGCTACGGACAGGAATTACCCTGTTCGACTTTAGCAAAGCTTATGATAGGGTATGAAGAACAGGTCTGCTGCAAAAGATGCACCTTCTAGGTATCCTGGCTCGCTTCCTGGTGTGGATCAGTTCGTGGCTGACGAAACGACAAGCCCGTGTCAGGGTCAATGCCAAGGTTGGACGATCGAGAACTTTCAAAAAAGGTCTCCCACAAGGATCAGTATTGTCCCCCTTTTTCTTTGTCATATATATTAATGATCTCCTCATGCAGTTTGAAGACACAACCCTCGTGAGTGCCTATGCTGATGACCTGGCAATTGCATGCAGCAGAAGGAGTAAAATAGATATGACAAAAAAGCTTCAAAAAGAAGTTGACAAGGTAGTGAAGTGGAGTGATGATGCACGTCTCACACTTAATATAAACAAGTGTGAGATCTCTTCAATCTATGCAGAGCTGAAGCGTCATGGCAGCCGCATATTACAAGCAGAGGTTTACTCCTCTCCTTCAACGCAGCTCCTACCTTTTTAGGCGTTCAATACGACCGGCAGCTCATTTTCAGTGATAACGCTAAAAAGGTATGCCAGCCTATGACCAAAAAAACGAATCTTCTCCGTTCCCTTGCGGGCACAACTGGGGGATGGCGACCAGTAGATTTGAAAACGATTTACATCTCCACTCAAAGATCTTTGGCCAAATTTGGTTCACAGGTCTGAGCTCCCTGGTAATCAAACTCCAACAAAGGAAGCTCGAAAGTGCCCAGCTGAACGCAGCTAGAGCCATCAGTGGTCACTTAGGATCAACCCCTGGAAAATTCGTTTTAAAAGAGGCACATCTCACCCCACTTGAAGCAAGATACAAGACCTTGTCACTTCATAAGGCGGATAGTTGGCTACAAAAGGCTAACACCGACCCCCGGAGACCTACCTTTGACCGACAGGCTCCTCAAAGACTGGTAAAAAAATATTGGCTAAGATCAACCACGCCGGTTATAAGTGAACCTAATTTGTTCTTTCAACACCAAACTGGCGAAGCGAGCCTCCCACCTCCTTGGGACCGCCCACCCCCAGCCCCCATCTACATGAACAAGTCAATGCCTCAAAACGACCTACTTGAAAGGGGCCAACGAACCATCGAGGAAGTAGGTCATAGTGACCTCCAGATCTACACTGATGGTTCCACGACAGATGGTACCAGAAACGGTGGAGTTGGCATGCTCATAGCCAGAGACAAAAAAGTTTTCTACCGTTTTCACGCATCTACAGGGGCGCGCAGCATTGCCTACTCGGCGAAAAAAGCAGTGCTAGAAGCTGCTTTGAAGTGGCTAGAGAGTGAAAATGATTGGCACAGGGCGGTTATTGTCTGTGATTGCAAATCACTAGTGGAAACCACAGGCAACCTTCAACAAGCCGACCCGACCATTGTAAGTCTTCAACGATCCATTGCCAATATCATTTATTCCAAAAAGTTACTAATCGTCTGGGTTCCCGGACATTTTAACCTCTGGGGCAATGAGCTGGCGGACTCAGAGGCCAAGCGGGGATCCACTCTACCGCAACCTGCCGAGCGGCACTTGGACCAGAAGACCAGGAAAGCGGTGATCCATCGGGAAGACACACCACTCCCGAGCAGCCACCACCGCTTCTTGGACTTGTTTACAACCAACACAAACCAAATCAAAGAGAGCTTTAGTACTGCCTTAACAAGGCAGTACTAAAGGATCTGGTCAGGTTCTGAAGCGGACACCACCCAAGCTTCCGCCGATGGCTGCACTTCACACGAAAAACAAAGTCTGTCTTCTGTCGACTCTGTGAGAAAGAGGTCGAATCAGCTGACCGCCTCTGTCTCAAATGCTCAGCCCTCGCAATGGCCCGCTTTTGCCACAATATTGGGGCGTCCTATGATGAACTCATACGCCTTCCACAACCAGCTTTAGCGCATCTGAGGACTATTCTCAGGCGCTTAAAATGAACAATATACATACATACAACAGCAATAACAACAGCAACAACAATAAAACAACAAAAAAGGACCTGTTGTTGTAGAAGGAAGTGAGAGCTTTGAAGTTTTCGTGGACGTTATGAAGGCTGTTGAGAATTTGAGCAAAAGGCGTGATGATGACGTCTTCTGGGTGTCTGTATGGACGTGTGTGGATGTTTGTGTGAATGTTTGTGTGGATGTTTGTGTGGATGTTTGTGTGGATGTTTGTGTGGATGTTTGTGTGGATGTTTGTGTGGATGTTTGTGTGGATGTTTGTGTGGATGTTTGTGTGGATATTTGTGTGGATGTTTGTGTGGATGTTTGTGTGGATGTTTGTATGGATGTTTAAGTGGATGCTTGTGTGGATGTTTGTGTGGATGTTTGTGTGGATCGGGATATTTGTATGGATGTTTGGGTGGATGTTTGTATGAATGTTTGTGTGTGTAGATGTGTTTGTGTGAATGCGTCTATAGATTTTTTAATGGTTGAGTGTATAGGCTTTAGTGCGGTTGTATACGGATTAATGTGCGTTTGTGTGTGAAAAACTGTGTGATTGTATGTAGTTCTGTGTGTTCTTTGGATACTTTTATATGTGAATACATGTGTGATTGTATGTAGTTAGTTCTGTGTGTTCTTTGGATACTTTTATATGTGAATACATGTGTGATTGTATGCATGGTTGTATGCGCAGTTATTTAAATATGTTCATGCATAAGTTGTGTGTGTTTGTGTGTGTGTACCTATGTGCGTGAAAATGTGTGGATGTGTGAAGTTGGAAAAAAAACCACACGCACTGGTCGCTGGCAACCGAAGAGTTTCGGGAAATATTTTTTGGCGATAGCTCGAAGTCGGAGTTAGAGCGGTAGAGAAAAGAGCCTCTTCGTTGGGGAGTGTGCAGGTGGAAGGTGGAAGAGGGCTGTGGCAGATTGTCTTGTGGCTGGTCTCCCTGTGCCTTCTGCTTCTTTGCCATGTCAAATCTTGGTGTGTGTGTGTGTGTGTGTGTGTGTTGTGTGTGTGTGTGTGTGTGTGTGTGTGTGTGTGTGTGTGTGTGTGTGTGTGTGTGTGTGTGTGTGTGTGTGTGTGTGTGTGTGTGTGTGTGTGTGTGTGTGTGTGTGTGTGTGTGTGTGTGTGTGTGTGTGTGTGTGTGTGTGTGTGTGTGTGTGTGTGTGTGTGTGTGTGTGTGTGTGTGTGTGTGTGTGTGTGTGTGTGTGTGTGTGTGTGTGTGTGTGTGTGTGTGTGTGTGTGTGTGTGTGTGTGTGTGTGTGTGTGTGTGTGTGTGTGTGTGTGTGTGTGTGTGTGCTTTTACGGTTTGAAAGGAGCAAAGAGAATAACAGTAAAGTTGGTTTGAATTTCTTATGCATTTCGAATCAAATGATAGAAGGAGCTATGGATGGAGGGATGAAAAAGACTGAAGAAGGCGACTTGTGCGGATAAAAGGGAATTTCACGAAAGTTTTGAAAGTTGCTTGGGGGTGAAGATCTTGAAAACATTGAACACCTAATTGAAGATTAGTTTTTGGATGAACAAACATTTTTTCTTAATGTTTTTTAGGTTTTTTCCATTTGAAAAAAGAATGAAAAAGTTATGAGAAATAAAAGTAGAAGTAATTTGAAATCTATAAAAAAAATAATCCAAAAACATGCATAGTTAAATAGAATATGATTGTTCAATGGACGTTTTTTGCACAAGGAACTATTTTACTCGAGTTGAATAAGGTCATACTAACAAATGTAGGTTCAAACGACTGAATCAGGTCAAATTAATTAAATTAGTTAAAATAATTTAAGTAGGTTAAGTTATTTCAATTATTTATTTTGATTAGTTTATGTTGAAATAATTAAATCAATGATGGAGCGGCTGTATTGCGACGAAGGAAGATGAGCGATGATGGAGAAAGGAAATTAATTTTCCAGATGAATCCATGAAGCATTCAAAACAAACAAACGATCGTACAAGCCTATTGAGGGGTTCCGAGGGGTGGCGTGTTTGTTGTTGTTTTGTTATGTTTTATTGTTGTTTTGTTGTGTTTTGTTGTGTTTTTTTGTGTTTTTGTTGTTTTTTTGTTGTGTTTTTGTTGTTTTTTTGTTATTGTTTTGTTATTTTGTTGTTGTATTATTGTAATGTTGTGTAATGTTTTTGAGTTTTAATAACACATTGTTTCTAAGTTTTCGTTGCAACGTTGTCATCTTCAGTGCTGCTGAAGAATAAACTAGAATAAATATCAAGAATAAACTATTCATTTGTCACCAGCCATAATCTGTCCACTTGTTGCACGTGACAAGGTTTTATTATGTTCTTGTTTGTTGCTTCACCTAGTGGCTTCTATTGTTGCGCCTTCTTTGGTCTTCCAAATTTGCCTTCCAACCGTTTGCTTTGCAATATAAAATTCTTTATTGATAAAAAAGTACAAAACCAAATGATAAAAATAATAAAAATAATAGTAATTCATATTGTTATACAATCAAATACAATACAATACAATACAAATATGAATATTATTATAGTAACATTAAACCGTAGAGTTTAGAGGATACTCTAAACGTATTAATATTATTATAATTATTTAAAAAAATTAAAAAATTAAAAAAAACGAATAAAAAAAATTTCTTGTGAAAAAGGAGTACACTATAATGTTGTTACAATATTATTATTATTATTATTATTATTATTATTATTATTATTATTATTATTATTATTATTATTATTATTATTATTATTATTATTATTATTATTATTATTATTATTATTATTATTATTATTATTATTATTATTATTATTATTATTATTATTATTATTATTATTATTATTATTATTATTATTATTATTATTATTATTATTATTATTATTATTATTATTATTATTATTATTATTATTATTATTATTATTATTATTATTATTATTATTATTATTATTATTATTATTATTATTATTATTATTATTATTATTATTATTATTGTTATTATTATTGTTAGTATATTTATTTCTGTTGTTCATTTTTTATTCAATATTCCTTCATCTCTTAATTCCATATTTATTCAATTCTCAAGTTTATATACGTTGGCTTGTTGGTGTTGTATGATTTTTCGAGCAAACAACAATTCCTGTCTGTTTCATTATTTCTCCCGCCCATGCGAGCTTCTAAATCTTTTGCTCAAATGAAACTTTTTGCTTCTACGTTACATTTTTATGGTTTTTGGGTCTCTAGTTGTGGCTATGACTGTGGTTATGATTGTGGTTGTGGTGTGGTTGTGGTGTGGTTATGATTGTGGTTGTGATGTGGTTGTGATTGTGGTTGTGGTGTGGTTATGATTGTGGTTGTGGTGTGGTTATGATTGTGGTTGTGGTGTGGTTGTGGTGTGGTTATGATTGTGGTTGTGATGTGGTTGTGATTGTGGTTGTGGTGTGGTTATGATTGTGGTTGTGGTGTGGTTATGATTGTGGTTGTGGTGTGGTTATGATTGTGGTTGTGGTGTGGTTGTGGTGTGGTTGTGGTGTGGTTATGGTGTAGTTGTGATGTGGTTGGAGTGTGGTTGGAGTGTGGTTGGAGTGTGGTTGGAGTGTGGTTGGAGTGTGGTTGTGGTGTGGTTGTGGTGTGGTTATGGTGTGGTTGTAATGTGGTTGTGATGTGGTTGTGGTGTGGTTGTGGTGTGGTTTTGATGTGGTTGTGGTGTGGTTGGGATTGTAGTTGGGGTGTGGTTGTTGTGTGGTTAAAGTGTGGTTTTGGTTGTGGTGTGGTGTGGTTGTGGTGTGGTGTGGTTGTGGTGTGGTGTGGTTGTGGTGTGGTGTGGTTGTGGTATGGTTGTGGTATGGTTGTGGTGTGGTTGTGATGTGATTTTGGTTGAAATGCGGTTGGAGTTGTGTTTAAAATAATGGTGTGAGTTGGTTGAGAAAAAATGGTTTTCCGTAAACTGATAGTGGTCCAAATGTGACAGGATAGTGGTGAGATGTGGAGTAGCAATTCAGAAAGAAAAAAAGCTTCGATGGCTGCTATCAAAAAACAACAACAAAAGAAAAAGAAAAAAGTAATAAATTAGTAACAAAACCTAAAAAATGTAACAAAAAAACAAAACAACAACAAAACAACAAAAAAACAAGTTGGCAACCTCACTCGGTGCTTCATAAAATGGTTTTTTAAACATTTCGCCTTAGAGTCGTCATCTTTTTTTCTGACCTTCTCCTCCTCCCCACTGCTCTTCATTCTGATGATACCAGGATCGTAATCCGCATCCTCTTCAAGGCGTTTGACTTGCCGAATCTTCACCATACGAGCCGAGTTACTGCCGGATGATAACCTATCCTCACATCCAACTCCTCTTCCTTCTCCCTTCTTATCCTCCTCCAAAGCTGTCTGGTTGGGACTTGGCGGGGTTGTCAGCCCTGATAACGCAATAAGCTGTGTTCCGTGATTGCTTATGTAGACTGTAGTCTGCTGCGGGTTTTGTGGACTGGGTGTTGGTGCAGGCATGTTGTTGCTGTTGCCATTGTTGCGATCGTTGTTGTCACTGTTAGCAGTGGCGTTGTTGTTGTTGTTATGAAGTGTGACCGAACCATCGAAAGAACTTTTCTTCTCGTTTTTTTGGGGCGATTTGTTTTTGTTTTTCTCACTGCCCATCTTATTCACGTTATCGTGGCCGCACAGAGAGCTCATGAGACGGCTCTTCATTTGACCCATCGCTTTTTTTTTTTTCTTTTTTTTTTTTTCTTTTTGTTTTTTTATCCTTATCAACTAGTTCTTACCTTTTCAGGGCATTTCATATTGTACAACTCTTTAACACCCACTTCGAGCCATGGAGCGTTCGTATCCACACACAATTGCGCAAGCTACAACCACACTTGGCATTCGATGACTCAACGGAAGAACAAAAAATTCTTAATATAGCAGAATGGTTGTTGTTCGTTGTTTTGTTTATTATTTCATCTTATTTTGTTTTAAAAAAGTTAAGAGAACATTTTTCGAAAATAAATTAAATCCTTTCGTGGTACAATAAAACAACTTCCAAAGCCTTGAACATTCGTAAAAATTTTTTTTTCAATTTTAAAAAAGTTATTTAAAAATTTTATCGATGAAACGTGTTTATATTTGTTGTGAAAGATAATGATGTTGCAAAGCAATCTATTCCTTGCAAATCTTTTCCAATGCAGCCGGTTTCCAAAGAGCAACAACATGAAAAAACATTCCTAGACCTACCTCACCTATCTCTTGAGGTTATATACGCAATTCGAACATCAACAATAGTACCACACGTTTGTATAACCTATTACGCCATTCATTTATATAGCGCATAGTAAGTGCACAGCCTTGTATATGCGATGTACACAAGAAAGTTTGACGTACAGAATTTTTTTTGTTTCTGTTGTTATTGCTCTGTGTACTGCTCATAATCTGTCTGTGTCTTTTTGAAGTGTTTTATGAACCGAGGCCGCAGTGGAGTTGGAACAGGTAAGTGGTGAACACGATAAACACGCCGGAATGAAAATGTAACAGAATTAAAATGTGAAAATAAAAATTTTATTATCATTATTTTTATAATTTTATTATTATTTTCATTATTAAGTAAAAGAAACAACAACCTCAAAAGCGATGATGCGATTGATAAATAGCCCAACTAAAAATATGTTCAAAAAGAAAATAATGTTTATAATTAAGGATAAAACTCCAGTCTGTGGAGCGCCAAGACAAGCGATGAGGCGCATGAGAGAAATGAAGGGAACAAACAAAGCAGACGTGTGTCTTTGGCACCTTCCATTACGTAACTGCTTGGAGTAATTGCACATTTTCATAAAGGCAGATCCACTGAAGAAGAAGAAGAAGCATGTTTGGAGGCTGCAAGATCCATTATTTACTCGGATAAAAATAATCATCATCATATAAAAAGGTATAATGATAATGTAAAAATGGGTAATAATAATATAGACATGAAGGAGAATAATAATGATATATAAATGCAAAGTAATGATAATAATAGATAAAAAAATAATTGAATAAACATGGATAAAATATTTAAATTCGATATAATGGACCCATAATGACTTGTTTGAAAAATATGAGTGAATAATAATATAATAAAGAATACTGTAACTGAATAATAATATAGTAAAATATTAATATGAAAAAAGCATAAAATTAAATAATAATACAATTAAATAATAATAAAATTAAATAATAATACAATTAAATAATAATACAATTAAATAATAATACAATTAAATAATAATAAAATTAAGTAATAATACAATTAAATAATAATAAAATTAAATAATAATACAAATAAATAATAATAAAATTAAATAATAATAACATTAAATAATAATACAATTAAATAATAATACAATTAAATAATATTACAATTAAATAATAATAAAATTAAATAATAATACAATTAAATAATAATACAATTAAATAATAATACAATTAAATAATAATACAATTAAATAATAATACAATTAAATAATAATACAATTAAATGATCACAAAATTAAATGATAATACAATTAAATATAAATATAACTGAGTAAAATTATTATTAAATAACAACTCATTTATATACAGATTTTGATTAATATTAACTTCCAACAATAACATATATCAATATACATATGCCACTGCGATATACTTTTTTGGTTTGAGGAAGGAGATTT